>CM035180.1:3868007-3891677 GCA_020233015.1 Callinectes sapidus
ACTACTACTACTACTACTACTACTACTACTACTACTACTACTACTACCACCACTACTACCACCACTACTACTACTACTACTGCTACTACTACTACTACTACTACTACTACTACTACTACTACTACTACTACTACAATTACTAAACAACAACATAATTATAGATTACTCTTTATACTGCTCATGGTGTCATTGCTCTTACTTCACAACCATCACACACCACCTGCCTGACCACACCAACACACACACACACACACACACACACACACACACACACACTGACACACTGATACAACTAGCCACGTTTCTACCTCATTACAGGTGGGCAGTTCCTCCTGGGGTGTGCCGGGGCCTCACAGTGGAGTGGGGGCCGTGTGGGAGGTGGGTGGAGGTGAGGGTGGAGGGCGGTCATGGGTGGTGTTGGGTGGGGAGAGGCAGTACCTGGTGGCTGGGTTGGTTCCTGCCACCACCTTTGGCTTCTCAGTACGAGCCTCCACGCTGGTGGGTGACGGCCCCCCTGGTTTGAGGGTCACCCAACGCCCCCGCCCTGATGCTCCCGCCGCCATTGCCTCGTTCTCGGACAAGACGATGAGTGTGGTGGTGGTGGTGGTGGTGGTGGTGGTGGGGGTGAGTGTAGCAAAGATGAGGAATTATCAGACAGTTTGTGAATGAATGGATGAACAAAAATGAAAGCAAGTCTAGGAGTGAGAGTCAAGTTAAGGTGAGGAAGTCAATATACTATGCATGAATTAATGAATGGACAAAAAAATACAGTACAGTGATTGTTTAGATGAACAGGGTGTTGAATGTGAATATGTGAATGTGTGAGTGAGTGTGAGTGTGGGTCATCCCATGTGTGATTGGCAGCCTGGTGTACTGCATAGACTGGCAGAAGGAAAGCCAATATTTAGATAATTACCTTAATTAGAAAACTAGGTAAAATTGAAATAAAATGATAGGTATTGTAAACACACATGAAGTCTGTATTGGATGAATTTAACAATGGGGAATTGGGATAAATTACCATTTGAGATTAATAAGCAGTTAATAGAAATACATGAAGATAATAGGATGTTTCCTATGTAAGAGGGAGAAGATGGCCAAGGGCAACAAAAGCAATAGAAAAAAAGGCCCACTAATTTGCCAGTCCCCTTGTAGGTCTGAAAGAGTTAACCAAAAAATGGATAATAGAGATAAAGATACAATTGATATAGGAAACTTGTAAATGCTGTCTAACCTTTTAGTCTTTCTGTATGAAGTCAAACATCTAGAATTAGTACAGGAAAGTAGATAGATGAAGTGATTTTGCCTTCAATAATAATAATGTTTTCTTATTTGCTTCCATGCTTTTCTCATCTCATCTCTTTCCCTTTCTATATATTTTTTCGTTTTCCTTTCACATTTCTTTTCCTTCATATACCTCTATTTGTCCACCCTTTCCTCATCTCATTACTTTGCTCATTTAATTTTATTCTTATCTTTCTTCCCTCTTTCTTTTCTTCCTTTTTTCCCGTTCTATTCCTTACTGTTTCTTTCCCTCTTCCTCTCATTTCCTTTGCTCATCTTCCCTATTCTTTTTCTTTCATTCTTGTTCTCCTCTTCCTTTTCTTATTGCCTCTTTACCTCCTCTAACCTCTCCTTTTTTCTCCTGCATCTGTGCCTCTCCTCTGCTTTGCTCCTCTTCTCCCATCACATCCAGATTGCAATATGAGGGGAAGAGTATGAGAAATATGAGGGTCTGGCATGTCGGGTGGTGGGAAGCCCTACACCTTCACGCACATGGACCTTCAAGTAAGTACACACACACACACACAGACACACACACACACACACACACACACACACACACACACACACACACACACACACACACACACATACAAGAAGACATGGAAGAAAATTAAGGTCCACCACCTGTAGAGGAGATACAAAGAAGTTTAGCTTTTCCCATAGAAGCATCAAGTTGTGGAATGGATTGGAGGGCAAGGTGGTGGTGGTTTGCATCAACAATATTCAACGTTTTAAGCAAAAGTTAAATGAAAGTAGTAATGGAGACAGGATGTGATTATTTTTCTTTGGTGATCATGCTGTAGTTGTATATTCTAATTTTAGGCATACTAGGGTCGTTACCAGTTTTTTTTCATATGTTCATCAAAGTAATGCTGCCTTTATATTTCTCAAAATTCCTTGGTATTTCTTGTAATTCTATTTATGTGCTTTTCTGTTGGCAAGTAGCTATTCCAGAATGATTACTCCTAGGTCTTTTTCTTCAGACTTTTTAAAAATGTCTTCATTCCCCATTGAGTAATCTGCATTTGCATTTCTTTTTCTCATTCTAAACTCTAATCCACTGTACTTTGTATTGAATATTCCATTTCTCATGTGTGACCATTCTACTATTTTATCCAAGTCTTGTTGTAGTATCTCACAATCTTTTTTGTTCACCCTCCTCATTAATTTAACATCATCTGCAAACAGACTGATGTAACTTGTCCATATTTTCTGGGATGTATATTATTTACATAGACTGTATGTGTGTATGCACTGGTGCTAAAGGGCTAAAAAGAAGATAAGATTGATTTATGGATGGGGATGGTAAATGGGAATAGGTTGGTATGTTTTGTGCAGTTAGTGCCACATGTAAGCCTGATGGCTTCTGCATGGCAGCTTCCTTCTTAACACACTTTGAGAAAGAGACTTACTGAACACATGTGAGCGGTGACAGCATGACTGGGACTCCTTGGTTAGTAGTCAAGGTGACAACTTTGAAGGGGCTTGTCAAAACTTGAGTTATCAGTCATCTTGCATTCTAGACCTTGCAGTTATTATTGCTGTGCCACATACTGCACATGATTCTGTACACTTACCTTTTGTCCTGCTCAGAGCACCAATGTATGGAGCAGGAGGTGGCCTTTGAGAGAATAGTTCTGAACATGATCTTATGTTTCGCTGCAATATTCTGATGTGTGTACAGTGGAGACTCAATACTAGAATGTTTCAAAAGTGGGTGGATTCTTTCCAAGTGAGGAGTGAGTGCCCTCTACCTCCCATAGCTCATTCCCCCTCTGTCTCTCTTCATCTGTGCCTCCTCTTCCTCCTTTTTGGGCAGCCAGGGTTCTTTCCCCCAGGGATACCAATGTCCCTGCCCATGGCTGACTTAGCTGGTGCTTGCAACTCCTCCCTGTAAAAAACATCCACAGCCACCACCAATATTGGAGGCAGAGGTTGGGGTAGGGGCTATAGGATCGGGTGAACCTCTGGCCACTGCCCCGATCCAAGTATGCTGGGGGGGTCTGAACGGGCAGACCTCTCGGGTGTCGAGGCACCAAAGGGGCCTGCCTACCAGTATGACGGATGCAGGGGAAAGCCTGCGGGAGCCCTGTGTCCTGAGAGGGGCGGGAGGACCCCCTAGCCCCATTTCTGACTTTGGGGGTGCCGGTGGGACTGCAGATATGGCACCTACACGTTGGACCACTCCTGGGGTGAACCTTCGAAGGGTTCTGGAACGTCCTCAGTCTCTCAGATGATCACCGACTGCCTCATTTATCGGATGAGCTCAGTAGGCTGAGGGTGGATGTGGTGGGGCTCTCTGAGACAAGGAGGCCTGGTAGTGGCTAGACCAGTATTAAGGGTTTTACTTACTACTGGTCCGGCATGAGCAATGGTCATCATGTCAAGGGGGTAGCCATAGGCGTCTCCAGCAGACTGCAGCAGCCGTCTGTTGTAGAGGTTACTCCGGTTGATGAGCGTATAATGTGATTAAGGCTGAAGCACAGTGTAGGCTTCATGTCTGTTGTTGCAGTGTATGCTCCTACTGAGGTGTGTGAAACTGAGGAGAAGATGTTCTACGCCAAACTTGACTCTGTACTGGACCAGTGTCCCCGTTGTGATGCACTCATTGTCCTGGGCGACTTTAATGCTGTCACTGGCACTGAAAGGGCTGGCTATGAAATATGTGTTGGTCCCCATGGTTCTGGCACCAGAAATGACAACAACAGCTCTATCCTTCTTAATTTTGCAAGATCCAGAAGGCTGAGAATTGTGGGTTCCTGGTATCAGAGACCAGTGCTGCACTGCTGGATTTGGTATAGCAATGCTGGAGGGGTAGCAAAGGAGAACTTCTCAGGTGAGTGCTATCCGAACAGCAGATGGTTGCCTCGTATCGGACGCAGATGGGCAGATGGCTCGTTGGGCTGAGTACTTTGAGCAGCTGTTCACGGTGGATCCTCTAAGCGGACAGCTCCGGACTGCAGGATTGCAGACACTGGATGCTGATCCACCCATTGACGAAACTGCACCCTCCATTGGCGATGTCAAAGAGGCTGTGGTAAGTTGAGGGGTGGAAAGGCAGCTGGCATCTGCAACATCAGTGTGAAGCTGCTCAAAGGTGGGGGTGAAGCCATGATCTGTGGGTTGCATGCTGTCTTGACTGCTGTATGGCATTCAGGTACCATTCCTCCTGACTGGAAAAAGGGGTTGGTCGTCCCTATCTGGAAGGGGAAAGGGGACTGTAAAGACTGCAGCAACTACCGCGGAATAACAATGCTCAGCGTACCAGGCAAGGTGCTTGCCCATTTGCTGCTGATGTGGATCTGCACTCACTTGCTGAAGCATCAGAGACCTGAAAAGTCAGGGTTCATGCCCGGTAAGTCAATAACTGACTGTATCCTTGCGCTTCACGTACTGGTGGAGCGCCGACGTGAGTTTTGACAGGGAATGCTTGCAGCCTATGTCGATCTCAAGAAGGCATTTGATTCAGTGCATCGAGAGACACTGTGGGATCTTCTGCATCTCCGTGGGATTCCTGCAAGGATTATTGGTCTATTAACTGGCCTGTACTCCAAAACTGTAAGTGCTGTGAAGTGTGGAGGAGACGTGTCCAGCTTCTTCTGTGAATACAGGTGTGAGGCAGGGCTGTGTGCTTGCTCCATCACCTTTCAACACATGTATGGATTGGGTACTAGGTAGAGTTGTAGAACAAAGTCATTGTAGAGCATCTGTTGGCAACACCGAGATTACAGATCTTGTTTTTGCTGATGATGCAGCAATCTTCACTGATTCACTGGAGGTTCTGTTAATGGCTCTAGAGGCACTGCACGAGGAGGTGAAGCCCTTGGGACTTAAGGTTTCTTGGGCCAAGACCAAGGTTTAGGTGTTTGGAGGTGTACTGGATAAAACAGTACAGTCTGTCCATGCATGTGGCAAGGACATTGAAATCTTTAAAAACTTCATATACCTTGGTAGTGTTGTAGTGCATAACGATGGTGGGTCGAGCCAAAAAGTCATACGGCAGATTGGCCTGGCCCACCACGGCATTATGGACTTGCTCAACACCAGTATTTGGCATTGTCGATATCTGTGCAGACGGACAAAGATTTGGATCTTCAAGTTGCTGGTGATCCCTGTCTTATTCTATTGTTGTGAGATATTGACACTGAACACCGACCTGAAGAGGCGAATTGATGTCTTTGGTAGTAGATGCCTTCGCAGGATCATGGGATACCGCTGGTATGACTTTGTGTCAAATCAGCGATTGTTTTGTGAGACCGATTCGAGGCCTATTACTAGCATAGTCCGTCAGCTCCAACTGTGGCTATATGGGCATGTGGCGTGATATCCAGAAGCTGATCCTGCTTGTTGGGTTGTCTCCGTAAGGGACAACCCGACTTGGAGGAGGCCAAGGGGACGCCCACAGAACTCTTGGCTGCAGCAAGTCGATGCCTCCTGCTGGGAGTCACTGGGTATGGGAAGAGAGCCTGCATGGAGACATGCGAGGCGTAACCGCCAGGAGTGGTGCCATAGGGTAGGCGAGACAACGCGCCCCCCGGCGTATGCCCCCATGATTGATTTATTGATTGAAAAAATATCTAGTACTTGAATTTCCGCACATGTGGTTATAAACATAGGCTTCCTCCCTGCCACTGCCGCTGCCACTGCCCACCCCTGGTATCCACAGAGATTTGTGGTGGTTGGTGAGTGAATGATGCTAACTCACCTTAGAGTGTTCATTGGTGTCATTGCTGTGATGTTGTGAGGAAAAACAACCAGTCATAAGGTGGCATTACTCCAGGGCTGAGGAAATCATATGACATTGTTCACAAAGACATTTGTTCCTGACTCAGCTAATTCTTTTATTCTTTTGGGGGTTTGGCAATAATAGTCGGATTTTTTGTTTTCATTGTTTTTGTTACCCTTGGCTGGCTTCCTCCTCTTATACGTATAGAAAAAAGTGATACAGCGGCACATGCCCACAGCTACTCCTCACCACAGTCAGCACTCCTCACAGTGCTTTCATCATGGCCATAATATAACAAGAAGACAATGATTCCCCAGTACTGAGACCTTAACCCCCCTTGTGGAGGTGATGTAGTGATGGGGTGATGATTTCAGGCAGAGTATTATTATCACTTGGTGCCAGAGTCAAGGTGATCTTCATGACAATATTGTATATGGATACAAAGATGATACCAACTATAAAAGGCTGTTGAAGAGCAGAAACACAAACAATATAGTGAAAGCAACACACATGAAAAAAATCATTGAGGCAATGAAATGATTTTTGGTGAATGTGTGGAAGACTAGTTAAAAAGAACAATAAAATGAGTAAAAACTGCACTGCAGGAACACACAAGATTTATAAGCAATAAGAAGCTGAAGAAAGCATGATTTTGTAATACAAAAAGTGAAGTTTTGTATGGAATTCCAAAAATACAGCAGAAGAGAAGGATGGAAATTTTTGCAGCCAATACTCATGGTGATGATCAGCAGCAGATGAATTTGCCTCCATGTTCTGCTTTATTTTCAGTATTCCATGCAAAACTTTACTTTTTGCATAACAAAACCATACGTACCTTCTTGGAGGTAGTAAAGCTTGTAAACAGTTGCTGCTAAGGATGTTAGTTTGTGAACAAAAACATAATATGTAATATATAAGACAGTATTGTATGGTGATATCTACAGTAGCCACCATACTGAAAAACAAGGCAGCCATTAATGCTGCTGAGGTGGCGATGGATGTGAAAAAGCAACTTAAGCGATCTGTGACAATGGACAAAATAGAAAAATTGTTATAGAAAATGACAACTTTTATAACTTGGGTTTTGCTAAGGTTAGAACAAACTATGTGATCAATAGTCAAACATTTTAATATTCAAATAGCCATTTGGAACAAATGAAGTCTGAGTATTGAGTCTCCACTGTATAAAGTATCTTAATATGGTGGGGACAAATGATAAGTATATATATATATATATATATATATATATATATATATATATATATATATATATATATATATATATATATACACACAGTGGTACCTCTTGATTCGAACACCCTTTGACTCAAGCACTTCCTAATCCGAACACATTTGGTGAACAAATTTTGACCTACAATCTGAACGTGGCCTCTCAATGAACACAAAAAACACGGGGCGGCCGATGCCTCCTTCCCGCCAGTTGGCCGGTCTTGCTTGCACTTCTCCGCCGTGAACACCTCTCTCTCTTGCAACTCGGGAATGGCTTTCAAGTCACTCCGGCCCCTAGTTGCCTTGGTTACTCCGGTCCCCAACCCTGGTCACTTCGTACCTACCACCCCAGTCAATGCGGCCTTCTTCTCTGGTCACTGGCAAACATATTTACCAATGAAGATATCTTTAACATTTTAACCCCTTAACGGCTGCGGATCTATACATAGACGTTTCGAAACTGAGACTTTTTGTCGGCGCGTCTATATATAGACGTTTGCTCGTGTGTGATCACACTAAGTTACAGCATAATCTATATATAGACAATTCCTTTTTAGTAACAAAATCAATCAAATAAATTGTTATTTAGCATCTCAAGGCCCCAGACGCTTGCCAAAACTGCTTCTCAAGGACCCATTGTCTTGTATGGGTGGCGGATGTTCTGCGCATATAAGCTAATACCTGGAATTTTGCCTTTTTTCTGCATTTTTTTCTAATTAGTTTATCATGGCAAGGAGAAAGAGACATCTTGAAAGGGAGGAAATAGAGAATCTATTAGTTGAGGATGTAGATGATTTTTTGGAGGATTTTGATGATTCTGATTCATCCTCTCTCAGTGCTAACACTGACACAGAATCAGAGCCTGAAATTGAGACAGATAGCCGGTCTGATGCAGATGAACAAACTGAAGGTGATGATGATACAATATAACTGGCAAAGTCAATCAGCTGTTGAAAGGGAGCCTTTTCCCTTTACGGGTGATAGTGGTGTAAAACTTGTTCTGGAAGATGACCAGTCACCTTCAGAAATATTTCATGCTTTGATTGATGATGAATTACTAGATCACATTGTATCAGAAATAAATAAGTATACAGCAAAGGTCTGTAAAGAAAAACGGAGGAAGGGTAAAATGAAGAGAAAAAGTAGAGGCTTATTATGGAGAGATACTAACAAAGGAAAAATGTATTCATTCCTTGGATTGCTGCTTTTACAGGGAATTGTGAAACATTCATTTAAGTATATCACTATGCATTATAACAATTCAAACATGAATAATGTCAATAAATATTTTAAACTGTGTATTCAGTTTTGCGGCAGAGACTATATATAGACGTCCGTCTGGAATGCTAAATGGCGGGGAAACTATATATAGACTCATTGATGAATGTCGGTAGCGTCTATATATAGACGATTTTTATTTGGTAGAACTTGAATCTGCCCTACCGCCGGGAAGGGGTTAAACAACCAATGAAGAATAAACTGTTAAATATCATTGTCATTTGCACAAACTACGATAATATAATAATTTTCAGTTTTGTACAATAATTTATACTTTTCTTGAAATAATTCCTGTTGGAAATGATGCTGTGAGAATATATTCTACTTGATGAGAGAGAGAGAGAGAGAGAGAGAGAGAGAGAGAGAGAGAGAGAGAGAGAGAGAGAGAGGGGGGGGGGGGGGGGGGGGGGGGGGGGGGGGGGGGGGGGGGGGGGGGGGGGGGGGGGGGGGGGGGGAGGGGGGGGGGGGGGGGGGGGGGGGGGGGGGGGGGGAGAGGATGGTGAGTGGCTGGAGGAGGGAGGGAGTTGGTGGGAGGCGGCCTTTTCAGTCTGTTTGTGTATTGAATGGGAGAGGATAAGGACTTTGCGTATCTAATGGGAGAGGATAAGGACGGAGGGAGGGGGAAGAAGAAAATACTATGCGATCTGTTCCTGTTTTCAGGGCATGGGAGGGAGGAGGGGACACGTGGGGGTGCTTGTCTAGTCTTCATTGGGACTTGAGAGTTTCACACCGAAGTAAATAATTTTTTAGTTATGCCTGTTTCTTTATGCATTTCATTTCTGTGTTTACTTTATATTTTCAAATTGTGAATGATAACTATGAATTATGATGAGATGAGGGAAAAACAAGGCGCCAATATGTTAAATCATGTTGCCACTCTGGTGGGTCAGGACCAATTTTATTTTTTCCTATTACTTCTTAACAATGGCTATTGCGTTTTTAGCTATTGCAGCAATGTTAAGGGACCAATTTCTCGCAATAGCCGGGGGTTGAGTGTAGTATTTTTTTATTTAAAATATAGTGGAATAGATTAAATGTTTTTACATTAATTCCAATGGTAAAAACTGCTTCCTAATTTGAATTTTTGCAATTCGAACAGTGTAAAAGAACGAATTAAGTTCGAATCAAGAGGTACCACTGTATATATATATATATATATATATATATATATATATATATATATATATATATATATATATATATATATATATATATATGCACAGTTGGGTCTCCTTATAGGTGCGTTTGTTATAGAAGTTTGTGCCTTGTAGGTAAATACACACACACACACACACACACACACACACACACACACACTCACTTATGTAAGAGAGACACTGGCCTAAGGCAACAAAAATTCAAGAAAAAAAAATCCCCACTAGAGTGTCAGTTCCCAAAGAAACATAAAAGGAACGATTAGATATCAAAGCACAATTGTCATCGTGAAAGTGTTCCAGTCATAAAGAGGAGGAAATACAGAAGCAGACAGAGTCTGCTTCTGTATTTCCTCCTCTTTATGAAAAAGAAGTAAATCTGTTGCAGTGAGGCTGCAAGAGGAAGGGAGGCATGCAGTTAACAAGATCAGAGGAACAGTTAACATGAAAATAGTGATAGAAGGTAGCAAGAGATGCAACATTATTGACATGAAAGAAGCTGAACCCAGTCAGAGGAAAATTGATGAGACTAAAGTTATGATGGCATCCTCTTTAGGAGAGCAGTATAGGTGGAAACCACTAATATATGTGAAGATTACCAAGTACATGGGTGGATAAGGCCTTTGTACAGAGATAGCAGTTGGGGGTGAGAAAAACTGGCAATGACTCATAATGTCTAACATTATAGAAGCTGTTTTTGCTAGAGATGAGATGTGAAGTTTCCAGTTTAGATAATAAATAAAAAACAAACCAAGAATGTTGTTCAATGTAGAAGAGGGGAATAATGTAGGGTCATAGAAGAAGAGGGAATAGTTGTCTGTCATAAGGTAACAGAAGATGGAGGAATTGAGTTTTTGAGACATTGAATACTACTAAATTTTCTGTGTCACTTCCAGAAATTTTAGGGAGAGATTACAAGTCATGTGTTCCAAGGCATGATCTGTTTACTTTCAGAAGGACTGGTCTTTTCTGACAGGACGTAGAAAAGTGTAGGGTAATATCATTAGAGTAGTAGTGTATAGAATGAATTGTTTGGTTTAGATGATCATTGATGAATAATAGGAAGAGAGTAGATGACAGGAGAGAATCCTAAGGAACACCCTTATTAATAGATTTAGAAGAAGTACAGTGGCCATGTACCATAGCATAGAGAGAATCCTAAGGAACACCCTTATTAATAGATTTAGAAGAAGTACAGTGGCCGTGTACCATAGAATAGAGAGAATCCTAAGGAACACCCTTATTAATAGATTTAGAAGAAGTACAGTGGCCGTGTACCATAGCATAGAGAGAATCCTAAGGAACACCTTTATTAATAGATTTAAAAGAAGTACAGTGGCCGTGTACCATAGCATATAGAGAATCCTAAGGAACACCCTTATTAATAGATTTAGAAGAAGTACATTGGCTGTGTACCATAGCAGCAATAGAACAGTCGGAGAGAAAACTTGAGATGAAGTTCCGAAAGAATGGGTCAGTTTCTCACGGAAAGGGACAGTCTTGTGGTGTACCCTACTACCCCTACTACACTGCAGGAGTATTAAAAAAGAAAAAAAATGGTTATTACCACAGTGATGGTCAGAAGTCAAGTAACTTTTATCAATCACTTTCTGTATTTTGACTTTGCCCTTGGTCTGGAATTCTGTGCTGTGCCCAGTCTCCTTACAAAGCCTGCCGACTGACAGCTTCCTAATAGACCTGGTGACTTGAGACCAAAGGACAGTATGTAACCAGGGAAGTGAGTGCAAGATGACACTCAACTAGCAGCCTGCACTGCTGTACAAAGGTGGCCAGTGTGCAGAACTTGTGTCATCACTCAGCCTCTGTTCACACTGGCCTTTTCATTTGCAAGAGGTCATTGTGTGTATCTTTTCACTGCTTTTGTTATTCATTTATGTATTTATTCATTATTGTTATTGTTGTTATTTATTTAGTTTTACTTATTTATTTTATTTGCTTTGTTAGTGTCTTCTGCAATTAGTAGTTCCTTTTGGTGGTTATTTAATTTTTTCTCCTGGCCTCTCTTCTCCCTTGTTATTTCATGATTATATTTACATTTGGAATTATAGAAGTACTGATAGTAACAATAAGTTATAACAAAAGCAGTAGTGATAGAAGAGAGTTACAGTTAATCACCATAACAAGTTCTCTATTAGCACTGATGAAAAAACATCAGTGTGGATCATGTTTTTATTTGGTATTCATAATTGCCCATTGAAGTGAAGTATCAAGACTGAAAACAAGAAATGCATACCAACACATACACAAATACACACTGTCAGTTAGTGAATCACTGAGTCATTTTGTTTTTTGTGTAAGAGAAGCAAAGTGATATACAGTACCAAAATACATCACACAAAATAATACACAGTGCATAATGGTCAATACCCAATACATAATGAAACAAAACATGCAAAATTGATAATATACAAAAGGCACCACTACACTACACTACACAACACAACACAATACAATATACATAATACAAAATAGTAACTACATAGTGCATATATTTGTTCTCACTCCAGACAAGCAAAACAACAACACTCCCAATACATGATACCCAGTTGAGTCAAGAACACCTAATAGGGGCAGCTAATTAACACACCTGCTCCAATAAAGGGCAGGTTTGTAATTCCCACACCAGTTCTTCATCAAAGCAAACCAACATGACTTCCAATAGAGCAATACAGTTTTCCACTTAATGACCACACCTCATCCTTACTGTCCTCAGGTGCAGCCAGTAAGGAGGCAAGTGGCTCTTCTGTCACCTCAGTCAGTTCCAACCACGAGGAGCTGGTGCATGCCTATCATGCCCACAGCCACACCAATGGCGGCCCAACCACACCCGAGTCCGGCCGCAGGAACAACTGTGGTAGGTGGTGTGACTGCAGTGGTGATGAGGTTACTGGTGGTGTGAGGTGGTGTGGTTGGTGGAAATTGGTGTGTTGGAGAGGATGGTGGTGTGACTGCAGTGGTGATGAGGTTACTGGTGGTGTGAGGTGTGGTTGGTGGAAAATTGGTGTATTGAGGTGACTGGGTGGGATGGCAGAGTGGTGTGGCTGTGGCAAGGAGTGATGGAGTGGTGGGAGAGTGTTATGCAAAAGTACACTCATGTTCCTACAGTGACTAGAGGTGATGGTGCCAGTGTGGGAGGGTAACCCTTTACTGAACAATGGAAGAGAGAGAGAGAGAGAGAGAGAGAGAGAGAGAGGTAAAATAATACAATTTCCCATTTTGTGTGATTTCTTATGATTTATGATTGGTGGATTTGTGCTAAAGGATAATAATTGAAAACAATCATGAATCTTTAGAAATACATTAAAAAATTAAAAGGGAAAAATACATACAAAAAAATCTTCAGTTTATTACAATGCAGAAGTGTTTATTTACCAATATACTTTTGAATCAACATTTAACAATTATCTTTAAATATTTTCTTAATGTCTTGATATTTGATGACACATGATTCTTGCTGTGTTACTACCTTGGAAACACTCTGTTGATTTATTTACGCAATGCATCTTTTCATACATTATAGTCATTTGTCACTGGAGAGAGGACAGACAGCTGCCACCACCACACCTGCTCCTCTCCCCTACAGGTGTGGTAACAAGTAGTGAGGTCACCACTGAATCTGACACACCTGCTGAGCCTGACCTGGTGTCCTTCTGCTGCACTGGGCAACAACAGAGCCCTGCGAGTCCCTGCCCTCTTCAAACCAGGTCAGTCAGTGTCACAGGAAGCTGCAATAGGTACTTTAGAGGAGTGCAAGGATTCTTTCCAACATAAATAGACTTGCAAAATATATAGTAGTTTATCAGTATACCAGGCTGGCAATCCCTCATAGGGTGGCCTCGTAAAACTCTACACATTTGTACACTCTTAACTCCATCACCCGCTGGTGTTAAGGGGACCACCTTACTACACCTCAGTAAATCAGGCATAACACAACTGGTCACATAATAATAATAATAATATGAATATGAATTAAAAAAATTTGAAATAAAAGATCTTGCTTAACTGTTACATTAGGTGCCAAGAAAGTTTGGGAAGTTGATAGACTAAAACACAAACTGCTTTGTGGTGCTTAGTGCTAGAATAAACACACAGTGAGCATAAAGAGATGGTGGAGTCAACACTGGAGATCAAAGAGACCATTACAAGGGGAAGGGACAGTTCAGCCCTCCTTGGCCTGCCTGGTGTGAGTGAGTGTACTGTTCCTGAGGTAGGTGTCAGTGTGGCATCCATCTACATCACATAGAAGGACAGATAGGAGAAACAAAATAGCAGAAATATGGTTAGATGAAAAAAAAGTTCTCAAATTAATTGTTAATTGAATGGTAATGAGGTTGTTAGTGCCATGTAAGCAAGGAGTTTTGAAAGATTCGACAAAGTTATGGAGCATGAGATGGGTCAAAATAGATTGGCATGTTTTATATAGGCACTGACTGCCACATGTAGGACTGATGGCTTCTTGGAACTTTTCTTGTTTCAATGTTCTTGTGTTGGTCCAAGGAATAAAGTTTTGATGAGTGATCGTAGACGTAAAGACAGGGTCACTCACTCATCAAGAGCATCAATCTGGCTTTAATACAAGCAGCTTTCAGTGAATACAAGTTTTACATTAAGTTAATGGAACTTAAAATAAGATCAATTAAACCCATTCACTGCAATAAGCAATAATTTATAGAAACAAACTGTAAAGGAATACATACATTTAGCAATTCTTAGTGTCTGTGTAAAGTTTGAGGAAGGCTTTAGATAAAAAAACAAACACTTCGGAGTGCTGAGTGACCGAGGACAGATGTGCCACCAGGTACCAAGGAAAAGGTTCATTGAGTTTACATGACCTTTTCACTTTTGCACATTTCTACTTACATTACCTTGCCTTGCCAAAGTGCTGTGCCCCTGCAGACACACAGGAAATCCTTGATATTATGCACTACTTTAGATTGCATGAATTCAAAATAGCATGGTGTCAAAAAATAGGATTTCTTCTCATATTACACAGATCCCTTAAAATAACTAAAAAAAATAACTTGATATCTAACAACTCTTATCCTTTAACATAGTGTGTGTACAGTTTACTCCAGTACTGGGGGTGATCATCCTTCCATTGCATAAAATTTACTATGCACGCTTCCTTCGGGAATGCATCTATTGTACAAATCAAAGAGACTCTGTACATGCAGCTCTTCCTCTACCTCCTGTTGTTCTTCCTATTCCATTCATGTACTTCTTCTGTTGTCTGCCTCTTGCTCTGTTACCTGTGATTCCTCCTCTCAATCCCTACAGTACTGGGGCACTTTCTTACCCGAGTTTTGGGTGTGATTAGACAAACTTAGTGACATTAGGAAGGGTCTATGGAGGTCAGAAAATTCATTGCCAGAGTCTATACAATATTGATCCCCTACATGAGTTTCTGAAGATGTAGAAAATTAGCAAATAATAAGCAGAATAAATCAGAAGAATGTGTCCCAGTACTGAAGGGGTTAAGCTTAGGTCCTGTCTTTCCCCCTCTTACATGTCCTACAAATTTCATCTGACTTTCTCATATCTTCACTATTAGTTTTCTTTCACAACCCATTCTTCTGAGCACTTATTCTTTTGTTGTTCTTTCTTTCCGAGAGCCATTGCCAGCATCACATTTCAAATGCCTCCAGCCTCTTCTCCATCTATTTATTCAACATTCAGGCTTCAGACCCATACAGCAACACTGACTATATGAGTATGTGTGTTATAACTGCTCTTCATCTTGTATTTACTGACAAATGATGCTGATAATTGTTTCTCGTCTTCTGAAATGCCTTTTTAACTGCTCTTCATTTTGTATTTATTGATAGATGAATGCTGGTACCTGTGTTTCTTGTCTTCTAAAATGTCTTTTTAACTGCTCTTCATCTTTTATTTACTGACAGATGAAGCTGGTAATTGTGTTTCTCATCTTCTGAAATGTCCTTTTTGTTTCACATATTATTCTTTCAATTTCCTCTGTACATGCTCCATCTTTTATTATGTAGCTTCCCAGGTAGCAAAATCTTCTCACCCATTTCATGATGTTGTCATTGGATTCTGTCTTCTTACTGATCACTGTCACTTCTGTCTTTTCTATGTTGAATGTTAGTTAGACCTTTTGCTTCACTCACCTCCTTCACTGCTACAATATCATGTAATTTCTCTTGTGAATCTGCAATCAAAACCATATCGTCTGCATTATTTATATTTCTCCTAATAGCAAAACCTTCCTTGGTCTCATGATCATACCACAATGTAAAGAGAATAGATCTGGAGATACAACACACCCCAGATGTACTCCTCTTATCATATATTCATCCAGTTACTCTGACCTGCTGCTCCCTCTCCTTCAGGTGCTTTCCGCTTCCAGTAGATTTTATTCACCATTCTTAAATCTTTTCTGTTCACTTCCATTTCCGGTGATATGGCAATTGAATCTTCATGCTTACATAGAGATTGGATTTCTTCTTTATTCTACCTTTTTTTTATTACTTTAGCTTTCTGTTGAGAATAATGAACACGGATAAACAATAGGAATTAAAATTATTCACTTCTCATTTAGTATAAATATTTCAGGACAGAATAGTGCATTAGTTTATTTTTGTAATGTACACAATGTGTGTATAGTGTAAATTTTGTCACCTGTGTAATAGAAATGAGAGAATTAAACGATTGAGGTCAAACAGAAGGCCAAGCTGCTCTCTTTACTCAAGGATCAATATATTTGTTCCATTATTATTCCCCACAACATCTGTACATGTTCCATCATTATCATCCATCCATCCATCTTTGTCTAAACTCCTTAGGGACTTCCACTTTCACTGGACATTTCTTTCTGTATTACCTTTGTGAAGCCTGGGACCAATACCATTCCTGCTTAAAAAAAAAAAAGAAAAAAATCCATCCATACATTTACCTTATTTACCTATATATAATGACACGAAAACCTGACCAGCAACTTTTACATTACAAAATCTATCCATCCATCTATTTTACCTTGTTTACCCATTGATTTACACCCAAGGCTTACAAAACACTAATGTTATACCTTCAATCCTTTCTGTGCCAACATGCATTTTACTAATCTCATACTGATGATCAAGGCTCTGTGCCACACCATCATTTTCATACAGTACAAGTTATTTCAGAGAGCTGTTACTTACTTGTATTTTAAATCATCTTTCAGTTTGTTCTTGCTGTTTAGCTAAAAGCTTGAATTTTGTCAATTAGCATCAAAAGTGTAAAAAATTGTTGATAAAGGGAACTGAGTTGAATGTAGCTTAAAGTGAAATTTTTCATAATGTATTGTACAAAAGAGTACTTCAGCACCAAGAGAAATCAGCCTATAATTTTCATTTTCTCGTTTCTCGTGTTCTACATCTGTTTATCTATACAGCGATACATAAATGATACATAAAAGTTTCCCATTAGGCCCCAGAGAAGGCTTGCAAACATTCAAACAAGCACATGTACTTATAGCTGACTTTGACCCACCTGCCTCCACTGCCTCTGTTGTGTGGCTCTGCTGCTCACTACAGGAACATGGGAACAGGTTGTGGGCCACTCACTGAGTCTAGGAGTAATGGCTCCACCACATGGGAAGCACAAGGTTCCATTTCAATTTTATGGCAAATATTTCTTTGACCACATCTCATTGTGGACATAATATAGTACATCCCACAGCACTGAATGACAAAATTATTGTGGACTTATGGTACCTACATCATTTGGTACTGAAAGGGTTAACTGCTTTTTGATACATACATCCTTAATTAATAATAATCACTCTAAACCATCTTTACTTGTTCTCCATTCTTTGAACTGTCAAGAAATTGCAAAATCTTTCCTTTTTAATCCTTTACTTTTTAGTGTGTATATGCTTATAGCAAATATTTCATACATTACTTGTGATGGTGTTAGTTGCTTCATATTACAGTGACAGGTTTCATAATATTCATTCACCCCACCCATACATTTGTTCCTTTGTGCACTGGTATGTTTGCACCCCACCATGACTAACAACTGCCCCGCCGCCCACCAGATGGTGACTACCAGACTGTGGCCGACATGGTGGGTGGCGGCCGCTCCAGGACAGAATCCACCACCAGTCATGAGGAAAGTTCAGACGAGGCCAGAAGTGCATCGTCCCACCGCAGGTCACGGGGACAGGAACTTCAGGCCAGACAGGGTCACCGCCCCTCCCGTGGTGACCCAGACTACAGCTACGCTCGCCCCGTGAAGAAGCAGTGCCCTCCACCCCCTCCTCTGTCCTCCACTGAAAGCAACAGGTGTGTGAGTTGGTGAGGTCACTGACAGACACTCACACCTGTCCACTCATTACTTAAAGTTACCTGGCCACTACAGAAGTTTGTGGTCCTGTCTCTGTATCTTTCCAGTCTTTCTACTCATTGGTGTACACTTTAAACTTTCCCTGCTTCATCCTTTTATCCATTCTCTATCATTCCATAAAGATATGTTTGTTACTCTCTCCCTCTCCTTTTTTTCTTTCCTTCTCTTATAATTATTCAGGTTCATCTCTTTTTCATAACAAAAACCATCTCTGTCTGGTTCCTGGGTTTGTTCACTGATCCCTAAGCTGCAATGGCTTTCACACACCTCTCTCCAATCTATGTCAACACTCCTATGTAGAAAGATATGTTTTGGCATCTCTCTTGTCCAACTTTCTTTTAATCTTTCATCATATGCCAAGTCATCCAGTTCTAGTAGTATTTGAGTTACTACTCTGTACTCTTCCCAATCTCTACATAAAACATTGTAGAATTAAAGCCTAGGAGAAATAAAATGATGTTATCTGCTGGTGGTGTGGTGTGGTGTGGTGATGTGGCATGCAGATGGTGGTGGTGTGTGTGGTGAGCCATGTGGTGTCTTCCCCAGCGCTGAGTATGGAGAGGGCAGCCAGACCACCTACAGCCGACGACACACCCTGGAGTTTTCTGAGGCAGAATGTGACCACCCCTCCATCAAGCAAGGTTAGTTAGTGGCTGAGTCAGTGTGTGGATCAATGGACAGATGTTGGCATACACTGTAATGGATGGATGCATGGATGGATGGATGATGTTGGCATGCATATATAATGTAAGTTTGTAACAATAGGATGTTCATGATATCCACAGACCTGGTAATACTAGCAATGATTGATGCTCTCACTCACTGATTGGTATACAGTACATGGAAATATTAGTGCAATACCTCCTTCTCCTCTGCCCATTATCTTTCAGTTATTTATGAGTTGCCACCATATATGTAGTGTCCTCCTGTTGTTTCTGTCCCTTGCTCTTCCCCAGTGACTCCCATCCTGTGCAGTTGTGTCTCGATTCCATCCACCTCACTCTCTACCTTCCAAGCTCTTTCAATCAGGTCCTTGGCCTTCTCTTCTTACCTTGTAGTCATGTATGGTTCAAATTCACAAATAGCATTCAGAAACTTTTGTACATGATACCCATAAAGATGATTAAACCAAAACTAGCATTGACCAATGTTCTCACTCACTGATTGGTGTATATTATGTGCAAGATATTATTAACAAGACTACAGTTGAATAAAACAGTACAGTTAACAAATTAAAACATTATATTACACATAGGGGAACTAGGAATGGATTGGCCTCCCCTTCCTCCTTGGACCTTTCCCAGGACATGAAGAAGCCAGATCAGTAAGCATCACGAGTGTCTGCACCTTTCAATAATTCCATTCCTCCCTAAAACTGCCTGCAGCTCAGCAGTGTCTCGGCCGTCCCTCCTCTGCCTGTGCCTCTCAGTAATGGACCAGTACTTGCATTGGGGTTAGCAATTAGGGAAGGGGATGGCCAGTTCTCTTGTGAGTTAAGCAGCTGTAAAGCAGTGTCAGGCAACATATTTTGTGTGAGTGGCAGCATTACACATTTCAAATGAACTAAGAATGAAGTCATGTAAAAACTCCAAACAATTGCTTTAATTTGCTTTTTCATTTCTTGTTGAAAACCCTGAATCTATTACACCATGATTAACTAAAGGAGTCTCAAAATTAGTATTTCATTTTGAATACAAATTGGATCACTCTTTGTCCTAAGTACAGGACACTGTACAGCCTTATTAAATCTTACAGGCAAGGAAGACCATCTACCAAAATAGGAGGAAGCTAAGATAGTGAAAACCAGTTTAAGCAAGTTTGGTAGGAAAGCCTTAGAGTTCCTGTGCATCGCTACAGAAAAAAAACAGCTTAAACAAAAGACTGAGCGACCTTGTGTGGACAGAGGCGGCAGCACTGGTTACATGATCGTGTGACCCAGGAGGAGGGTGACAGTGAGTCTATCAGGTCCCCCTAACTTGTCTCCGGTAGTCTCCTTAAATCTAGACAGTTTGGCCTGCAAACCATATTCCCCTGAAGAAGGCCTATGGGCAAAACCAGATGGAAGTAAAGTGTTCACCTTCCTGCCCATTTTCCCTCACCACCTTCCACAACCACAACTCGTCCTAATGTTTCCGTAACATTCCCAAACACTTCACTGACCTGTGTGTGTGTGTAATCACTGTGTGGGCAGGACAGACCGGCTGAAATGTTGCCGCAGTGTGTTGCCATGCATCCCCCACAGAAACAGTGGAGCTCTCCCACAAAAAACATGCAAAAAAGGAATTGAAATATATAAATATTATGTACACTTCACTGATCTTGGCTGGAGGTACATTAAATTTAAGCATTCAATTATGCAAGTTAGAATCACAACCAAAAGTTACTTTGTTTCTACTAAAACTATTATGTAATTATAAGATACTGCATTATACAATGTACATTTAGAACATTATAGTCTAGTTAGAGTTTCAATAGAAATATGTAAGTTTAGCCACACTTTTCAAAACAAGACACAGCAAGTGATATAGCATCAGTCAGTGACTGTGTTACCATGTTCTTGTTCCTTCAACTGGTAAAACTCTTATTAGAGACCTTGTGAAATAGTATTGCATGATTGATAACCTACATCATTGCTGCCCCTCACAGCAGGAGTGGAACCTCTGGAGCAGCTGATGGCTGACCTGGAGCTGGAGAAGATGGTTCAGGATGCTAGCAAGACAGCTCTTTGACACTTCCAGTAGTGGTAGAAGCCTTCCTTTGCCACCATCACTACTCTGCCACTGTTGACCACTACACAGAGGCTGTATTCTTCAGGGCTTCATTGTTGGTTGCAATTGAGGCTTCCTTGCTTGGTAATACTGTTCTTAAACACTGTGGGCTTTCACTGCAACAATCTCCAACCTTTCAAGATGATAGGTTGGGTTTCCCTAGATATTTTTCCCACTGGTGGAAAATCCTCCTTGGATTCACGAGGGCCACACCAACTTCTTTTTTCATCAATGTAAGAGTATGAAGGTACAGTGCCAAAGTGTTTGAGAATACAAAGCTGCATTTGGTGTATTGTTTTGATCTGTGGCTGAGTGTGTGAACTGATGTCCTGAGTCCTGCATCTTGCGTCAGGCTGTTGGTGCCGGCAGGTGCTGAGATGGTGGTGGTGGTGGTGGAGGTTGAGGCTTTTGGCTGTGTAAACACCCCTTCCTTGGCTCCATGTAGGGTGGTGCACTAAGGTGTTCTTGTCAAGCTTGCTTACTCAAGTTGGTGTTGTTGTGTCCACTCTTGCCACATACAAGTAATAAGTGATTCTCGGTGAGTGTTGTGTTGTGGTGGTGCACAATGCTGCTGAGTGAGGCTGGAGTGCTGTCTTCCATTGCATTGACAGTTGGTTAGGCATCAGTGTGTTAACAACTGAAATTTGTTCAGTACTTTGCTTTAGTATGTTATCACAAAAGTGTTGTTATCATCAGTTAAGGATGATCACTGTGATCGTCAGCAACCAGTCAGTGAATAATGAGGCAGACTAAGGAATTCGGAGATAGAAAACAATCTTTTGCCGAAAGCTTACTAAGGAAAGACAAGCTAAAGAAGATTATTCTGAGAGATAGAAGATGAAAATGTTGTATTTTTGAACTAACAAAAAAAAAAAAAGAGACAGGATAGATCATTTAGTGGTAAAAGACAGAAATTTTGCATGGATTGATGCAGGGAAGACAAAACAGACTAGAAAACCTCAAGAGCTAAAAGGTGAAGGAAAGACGGCTAACAAAAGGTGAGGCAGAGTGGAAAAGAATGAAGTAATAGTGTCATTACTACTTCAGGAAAGTAATCACAAGCAATACAATAAAATAATTTGAGATGAAAAATTACTAATGAGTTTTGACCTGCATGATAACAAGGTACTGTATGTCCCTGCTCTCACATAGGATGGCAGGTGCTGAGTGACTGACTGAGAGGGAGTGAGTGTAATCCATGCTGGTTGTCTTGAATAATGACCAGGCAGGCACCAGTGGGGTTGGGTGGGGTCAGATGCTGCTGGGTCTTCCCAGTGACTGCTGTAAATGCATGGCAGATACTTGAGGCTGTTACAAGGTGCATACTGTTGGTGATTCTGTATGGCAGGCAGGTACAGCATCAGGGAGTGTGGGACCATGCCAGGTACCACAGCCACAGCCACAGCCACACTCACTGTTTGTATATGATAACATGGGTGCTATGAAAAGGTTACCATATTATGTAATATTAGGGATGGTTGTGTAGGATGACCAGACACCAGGGACTGTTGTTGTATGTACAGCAGCAGTATGTGGTTACATTACAAGCGATAGGTGTTACTTGTGGTTACTGTATAGTGGTCTTGTATATTGTTACCAGATACCACTCAGGAAATATACTAGAGATTTTTAATAATGGTTGTTGACTAGTAGGGAAGGTCATGATTCTTGTTTATCTTTCTATAGGTACTTGGGGCCATACATGAGGAACACAGGCTTCAATAAGTACATGTATGATACATTATGACTAGGGGTCAGGGCAGGGCAGGGCAGAGCAGGGTAGTACAGTATACATATGTATACATACATATACCTATATAATACAACAAATCAAGGCAACATTTGTAAATATATTGTATGTAAACTTGAATAATGATTATATATGAGCTTCTGTATTGAAATGTGATTATTACATATGTACTACATTGTCATGGTATGTAGATGGAGGATGTGTTAATGTGTACCATTGGCAAGGAGTAGTGTATTGTGATGGGGTGAATGAAGCAAAAGGAGTGGACTGTTTGTAGAGATAAATCACAAAAGATGATTGTAAATGATAACAAGATGTTTAACCCTTAAATGACGGTGATCGTTCATGTAAGCGCGGCCCGCACTGTCTCGTCGCGCGGTGATCGTTCATGTAATCAGCATTTTTCCCGCGCGCCGTTTCAAATCAGGCGCGGACTTTTTCTCCCTAAATGATTGACTATTCATATGGCAACACTTCTCAGTGTGGGAGGAGTTATCAGGATCCTCGTGCTACACACCAGACCAAATTTCCCTGCCATCGAGGTGACATCTGGCAGCTCCCAAGTACGCGTCGGGTAGAAAGACCACTCTAGCTGAGATGATAAATTAGGCTGCGGATATCAGTGATTTATTAGGGATTGATTTAGAAGATATTGATGATAGTGAGTGGAGTATGGAGTCAGAAGAGAGTGAAGAGAGTACTTCTGATGAGGATGAAGATGGAGAAGAAATTATGAGGGCAGCAGTGGATGCAGCCCCATCATAGTCTGGTGAATGCCGTCGGACATATTGGCCGTGAGCACATGGAGCGTGACTGAATGATGAAACATTGGTTGCCTTGACCAAATCACTAAGCAAAGTTGTCAAATTATTGCACTTGCCGTCTTTTTTATTTGTAATAATAGTAATGGTAATAAATATGGAAAAAATAATAATACAATTATGTTATTTAGCTCTGATAAAAAAAATACAGGCAAGGAAAGATACATTCATGAGAGAGAGAGAGAGAGAGAGAGAGAGGGAGAGGGAGAGGGAGAGGGAGAGGGAGAGGGAGAGAGAGAGAGAGAGAGAGAGAGAGAGAGAGAGAGAGAGAGAGAGAGAGGTGGAGTTT
>CM035180.1:3896670-3911079 GCA_020233015.1 Callinectes sapidus
ATGCTTCTTTTTTTTCACCTTTCCTTCCATGTATGTAAGCTTGTACAGTTTATCAATTGATTCGAAGACGTATTATGTGGATCAGTGGAAGACAAAGGCTCGTGTTATTGGGAATGATGTGTTTAGTATCTGCAAAGGATTAGTTTTTTTTTTGTCTGTTTTTTTATCTTGGTTTCCTTGTTTTATTTATGGGTGAAAGGATGTACTTTGTGGTTTAGTTACGTCAGTAGATCCCAGAAATTTTATGTTATGAGATTATTCAGTTTCTTTTCTAATAAGATAAAATTTCCCTTTTTCTCTGCTCCTGTGATTTATTTATGGTTGAGCAGATGTATATGTTTTGTGGTTTAATTACTGCAATAGATCTCAGAAGCTCAGTTTATGCAATTTTTCTGTTTCTTTCTATAAGATTAGATTTCTCATGTCTTTTTTCTTGGTTTCTATGCTTTACTTAGGTTTGCAATGGCTGTGCTCTCGTGTCATGTGGTTTAATAGATCTCAAATGTTGATGTTTTTACGAGTGTTGCACTTAACCCCTTTTGTACAGGAACACATTTTCATACTTAATCTGCTTATTTATCGATTTTATACGGATTCAGAAACTTATGTGGGGATGGAAATAGTACAGCCTCTGGTCATTAATCTTCTGACCTCCATAGACCCTCCCTAATCTCAGTGAAATTGTCTAATCGTGCTCTAAAACTCGTAGTAAAAATGTGTCCCATTACTGAAGGGGTTAATGTGTGCAGAGAATCAGTTTTTTTAGCAATGATTCTTCACTCTTTCCATGAGAGAACATCAAGAAGGAGGGATGAGCAGAGGGAAGGAAAGTGTCTAAACTAACATACTCTCCACCTGAAATACCTCATTTTCATATATCTATCTCAAACTGACACCCTCCCCCCCTGAAACTGTTCAAGCAATACACACTTCAATATTTCGAGCCCAATCTATCACTCTTCCCTTCTGAAACCGTTCAAATCGCCTATTCTCTCGTACTTGGAACTCAAACCAAACCTCACAGTGCGGAAGCGTGTGTGTTCCGTCGTGTTTTCCCTGTGGAAGGTCTGGTTCTCACTGGCCGTCATCAGTCAGGCACTCAAAAAGCTGTTCGAGTCACCGCAGCGGATTCCACCACTTCGCTCTCATTCCTGCGCCGCCACATCCGTTAAGGTATTCCACCCATTGAAAAGAAAGGAAGAACATGTGTACTCAGCTGTTGACCCCTCCAGTACTGTGACGCATTTTCATATTTATTCAGCTTTTTATTTGTCGATTTTGTAAAGCTTTAGAAACTCATGTGGGGATTAAAACAGTACAGACTCCGGCCATGAATCTTTTGACCCCCATATACCGTTCGTAATGTCAATAGACTCTTGGTAGAAATGTGTCCCAGTACTGAAGGGGTTAATTAAATGAGAAGATAGAAATAATATACACTCCGCAGTTAAATTAATGGTAATGTAGTATTCCACCCCTTGCCTGATGATAAAAAAAAGAAAAAAGAAACAATGTGTACCGTGTAATTGAATGAGCAGCAAGTTAGTCTTATTCAATTCAGTGTTTGGAGATAAAAAGAACATCGTGGTACACACCTTGCAATTAAATGAACAGCGGATTTGTCTCATCCCAACCTGTGTTTAGAGATACAAACAACAGGCGCCGTGCAAGCAAATGAACGTTGAATTTGTCTCTAAACTTATTTCCTTTCACGTTTCTTCTTATATTCCTTGATGTGAAAATAGACGTCATACATGCCTTTCAATTAGATTAACAGCGAATTTATCTTTGGACTTGATCTGGCTAATTTCATTCTTGTATTCCTGATAAGCCTTGATGAGAGTAGTAAAGTGAAAGAGGCGCATTGATCCCTCGATGCTCGGCCACCAAGGATTGCGGAACAGTTATGCGAGATGGTGGTGGGACGGTGAAGGAAAACATCTGATGCCTTTGGTGTGATGGTTCGTGGCTCTGAAGCTTAACTCCCTCAGTAATGGGATATATTTTACAACGAGTTTTGGATGTAATTAGACGATTTTATTGACATTAGAAAGGGTGTATGGAGGTCAAAAGATAAATGGCCAGAGTCTGTACTATTTTAATGCCCACATGAGTTTCTGAAAGTGTGTAAAATCGACAAACAATAAATAAAATAAATATAGAAATCCGTTCCAGTACTGAAGGGGTTAAACATGAGACGATGCCTTCACTGTGTTGATATAGAGAAAAACAAGACATTTTGAGAGAAAGCAGAACAAAGCATAGGAAAATCTTTTAAAAAAATAAATAAATAAACAAGAAAGAGAAACTATTAAGAGTTGTCAATAGAACGATTCCCAGACACATGGGGAACAGAATAATGTCAAGAGCACACAAGTTGCATAAGCCAAACTCTGAAACTGAATGATTTGAGCCATTACTTGTGTGTGACGAAATCATTCTGTACGTGGCTTATCGATTTCCTGGAGACATGCAACCACAGAGAATATTTATAGTGACCCTGTGGATTGATGGATTGGGGAGACACGTGCTGACAGAGGAAACACCAAGGAAAACAAGTCACAGTGGGGAGTAACAAAGACCGATAATATTTTCCTGGTAAAGTGGAGGCACAAAATAAGGAGAAAAATATGATACACATAAAATAGAAAATAAAAAAGAGAGAAGACAGATAACATTTCCCTGACTGAGAAAACAACAATATAATAAAAACAAAAAATATAAGAGAAAGAAAGCGTTAACATCGTCCTAAAAATGGAAAAATCAAGGAAAGCCAAATAAAAACATTAAAAAGACAATATTTCCCTAACAAATAGAAAAAAAAATCAATACACAGACATAACAGATAAAAAACTGAAAGAAAACAAAACACATGAGTAAAGAAAGCAGTTTACATGGACCTACCAGAGGAGAAATTCAAGGAAAACCATCAAAATGACAATAATTCCCTAACAGATAGAAAAATAAATAAATAAATATACAGAGATAACAGAGAGAAAAAAAAGAAAAACAAAACGCAGTAAGCAATCAGTTAACAGTCCTAGCAGAGGGAAAATCAAGGAAAACTAAGGGAAAAACACCAAAAAAGACACTTTCCCTAACAGATAGAAAAAAAGATAAATATACAGAAATAGATAGAAAAAAAAGAGAAAGAAAAAACACATCAGAGTAAGACAATAGTTAATAGCCATAGCAATGGAAGAACCAGGGAAAACTAAGGAAAAACCACAAAAAAGACACCTTCCCTAACAGATAGAAAATAAATAAGTATACACAGATAACAGATAGAAAAAAAACAGAGAAAAATAAGACAGTAAAAAAAATCAATTAAAAGATAGAAAAGAAAGTAAATCAATACAGAGAGAACAGACAACAGTAAAAAAATCATTTAAGAGATAGAAAAGAAAGTAAATCAATACAGAGAGAACAGACAACATTAAAAAAAAAATCAGTTAAGAGATAGAAAAGAAGTAGATTAATACAGACAGAACAGACAACAGTAAAAATAAAAATAAAAAAATCAGTTAATAGATAGAAAAGAAAGTAAATCATCAGAGAACAGAGACAACACATTCCACTAAACATCCACTCATACATTCGCTTCTGATTACAATGAAAGCACTGAAGATTGAAGCAAGAAGCAGCTGATAAATGAACCAGTACGTAAGCGAGTGAACAAGTGTGTGTGTAGAGTGATGCGGAAGTGGGAGCCTTTTTCCTTCCCCCCGTGACGTAAGTGTGAAAGACCTTGTTTTGTACGTACGTCGCCTTGTGTTTAATGTGTTGTGTTGTGTTTAATGAGTGTAGGAGACGAGGAGGGGCTCATTCCGGTGGATTAGTGCATTATTGATAGTCGGTGTGGTGGTGGTGGTGGTGGTGGTAGTAGTAGTAGTAGTAGTTGTAGTAGTAGTAGTAGTAGTAGTAGTAGTAGTAGTAGTAGTAGTAGTAGTAGTAGTAGTAGTAGTAGTAGTAGTAGTTGTTGTTGTTGTTGTTGTTGTTGTTGTAGTGTAGTAGTAGTAGTAGTAGTAGTAGTAGTAGTAGTTGTTGTTGTTGTTATTGTAGTTGTTGTAGTTGTTGTTGTAGTAGTAGTTGATGTTGTTGTAGTAGTAGTAGTAGTAGTAGTAGTAGTAGTAATAGTGCTGGTGGTGGCGGTGGTGGTGGTGGTAATTCATTGACAGAAGCAAAAGTTAACAGAATTGTACATCAAGTTAACTCTCTCAACAATTTGTCCACATGCAGTGGATACTAACATCTATGGTATTAATTAAGTATTGGTGTAACACAACTTGACCGATTACGCAGATAAGATAAGATCATTTGAATTGCAGCTTAACACATTTCCTGCGAGCTGGCTAATTATTAACAATTTTGAGGTCTTTCTTCATTCTCCATAGCCATCTCTGAGTATTGTACTAGTTAAAAGTTGTCAACTCTTTCTTTTATGTGACCACCCTCCATTTTCCTCTTTCTTGTCGATGTACAGTAGATAGATGCATGAAGGTTTTGTTCCTTTCAGTGCTGTGACATCGTAGTGAAACAGTTAAACGATGCCAAGAACAGAAGAAAGCTAAAATGTCAATAGCTATCTGCTCCTCAACTTTAATTAATTCAATAAATCTATAAGGTGCTTAAAAATAGATACAACTCTAAAATCATGAAAGCTAAACATAAGACACTAACATATGTAGAAGCCTGACATGATAAGGAATAATAATAATAATAATAATAATAATAATATAAATCATCACAAACGCATAAGTCACCATGTAGTATACGTAGAAGAAAGAGTGTTCTCCCAAGTTGATATCATTAAGACAGAAAAGCTCACAGACTCCTGCTGACAGACGACTAACTACCATCGGTAACAGCAGTCTCCTAACAAGACAAGGAGTGCAACGCATTGACTTGGACCCATCAACTTCTTCTTCTTCTTCTTCTTCTTCTTCTTCTTCTTATTATTATTATTATTATTATTATTATTATTATTATTATTTTATTGGTGGTTTGAAAAGTGGCGCCTCATCACCGGTTTGTGGAAAGACTGGCAGCAATGATGGCTGTGAGCTTTGTTGTTTTAATGATAATATCAACTTGGGAGAACACTCTTTCTTCTTCTATACTACATGGTGACGACTCAAAGATGGTTTTTTCTCTCTCGTTCTCCGAATCGCGTGGTTTCAGGCAACTTATAATTATAGGTTTTACCGCATTAATTGAGTGATACTACTACTACTACTACTACTGTACTACTACTACTGTGGTACTGTGCGTGGTGTGAACGTGTTGCCTGTGGTGCAAGTGCAACATTAATTAAGTAGTGACATCTTTCTGCTCAATGAGAACTCACAGCCTAAGTTGGCAGTAAGGTTCCCAGCCCAGTGTTGCCACTTCACTTTCATTCATGATCCACGTAAAAGTCACTTTTTATCCACAAAATATCCACAGAAATCTTGAATAATCCACAACTTATTCCACAACATATTTTCAACTATTCAAAATTTAAATCATAACTTTGTTGTTCTTCACATACCTATATTGATAATTGGTTAAACAAAACACGTTTATTGTACCTATTATCCAACTCCTCCCAAACACTCTGTAGCATAGGTATGTTGGGGAACAATTTCCAGTGCGGTAATGCTATGATTCTCTGCTTGAGTTCATCTAGGTTTACAGGAAAAGGGGGAACATACACCATTCTTTTCACTTAGCCTTAGAGAGAGAGAGAAAAAAAAAATAAATAAATAAAAAATCGCAAGGTGTAAGATCAGGGGAAGTGGCCATTTCAACATCACACTGTCCTCAACACCAGCCCGCTCCACCTCATTGGAAGCTCAGTGTCCGGGTTTATCCTTAATGACAATATGCGAGGGAGATGGATCGGGCGTGCTGGTGTTGTAGACAGTGTGCTACTGAAATGGACCTAACCTGTTCACCTGACCTAACACCTTGCTTTTTTTTTTTTTTTTTTTTTCTCTCTGGAGCTATGTGAAGGGAATTGTGTATGTTCTCCCTACACCCGCAAACCTACAGGAACTATTTACATCGCAAATAATATCTTTTTTTTTTTTTTTTTTTTTTTAATACCCTGTATATTTTACACCCTACAACTCACCGCACACCTCACCCTACAACTCACATACATAATGTTTCTTCGCAAAAATACTACGGAGAAATTGTCTAAATATAACGAAGCAACCAATAAATGTACAAGACATTGCATACAAACTTCTAAGGCGTATAGTTAATGCCTATTTTATACCATATAGTACGTTCTAAAATATGCATTAACCAAACATCAATTAAGAGTAAATATTCACATCATACATTAATCTATCTTACCTTTAAATCTGGCATCGTCCTCCCAGGAACTTCGGTACCTTTGTGTGTATTTTTCTCAGCCATGACGAATACAGTCTTACTACATAGTAGACTTTATGTCAGGTATAGGAAAAAAATAACACTATATGAAAAATCCGACTGAAATACACTGATGTCTTATGTTCTTACGTACAGCGACTGTCCAAGGCAGTGGAAGACTAAGGAGTGAGGATGGGTGGAGTCATGGAGTGGTGACGAGAGTCGAGGGAGACGCAGTAACTATGTATAGGAACACGAAGCGAACGTGTATGAAACACGTCAAAGAACGGAGCATGTATATGGTACCGGACTAATATTTTCAGGTTGCACATTTTTCTTCTCTTTCATTTAAATTTTCGGCCAATGATTGTTCTAACCTTAAGTTTCCACGAGATATCCACAAAATTCACAGAAACATCCATGTGCGGTGTACGACATATCCACAAAAAAAATCCACAAGACTCGTGTGTCCACAAATGGATCCACAAAACTCAATCTTATCCACAAATTTGTGGATAATATCCATGATGTGGCAACACTGTGACCCAGCCTGCAGCAGCAGTGCAACGAGAGGAGCCGAGGCTGCTGGCCGCTGCCTCCCATGGTCAACTGCTGACTCCTATTTCGCATGTCGCAGTGCTTTTGTCCCCTCAGCAAAGTTGATGGGTAGTTGTTCCTACTTTGATGCGTTGGAAACTCTCTCTCTCTCTCTCTCTCTCTCTCTCTCTCTCTCTCTCTCTCTCTCTCTCTCTCTCTCTCATATTGTCACAGGAATAAAGACAGACGAAAGACGATTATGGCCGCCGTTGTCATCGGCCATCACATCACTTCTCCTTTCTTCCTCAGATCACAAGAGGAATGAACGACGGCGGCATGACGATCAGGGACACCATTCTCAACAGCACCTCCTCCTCCTCCTCGTCCGAGTCCTCGTCGCGCGTCACACCAGCAGGGGCGGAGGAGGGCGAGGGCTTCCGGTCAGTGGTGACGGTGCCCACCAAGACACGCCATGACTCACAGGTGTTCTTCTGCCTCGCCTCCAACATTTATGGCAACGACACCAAGAAGATCAACCTCATAGTGCAGGGTGAGTGAGGGAGTGACCTGACAGGGCCTAATATGATCTGATCTAATCCATCCTTATTTGACCTGACCTAATCTAACCATTATTCTAATCTGACCTTACCTGAGCCAGGCCAATCTCACCTGACCTGACTTGACCTCACCTAATCTGACTCCTTATGCCTGCTTAGGGAGTAGATGGGGCTGGGGCCATGCAATAGGCTAAACAGGTGTGGGCTTCTTGAGTTAACTGTTAAGAGGATGACTTAGAGGTGATGGTGGTGGGAGGTTGGGGGATGGTACTGCACCTCCTGGACTGGACAGTAGTGCAGTGCCACAGGGAGTGTGTTCCTGCATAGACTGTCAGGCGGCAGACTCAGGCTTTAGATGTACATGTGCAATAATCACCACCATCCATCCATCCAACATCATTGCAAACTATGAATATTGCTCACCCACAACAACCATTCTTAGGAGGCAAGGAGGAGGAGGACAATACTTTCTTGTTCAATATATGTATATGTTTATTAATTCTGTGCATATATTATGTATTTTGTTCATCTTTATTTACTTATGTTTGATTAGTTGGCTTATTCCTTTTACTGTTATTACTGTTTGCACACAGTGTGTGTGTGTGTATTTACCTACTAGTTGTATTATACATGGTTTGAGTGGGGCTCATAGTGCCTTGTCTCCATATCTCCATATATTCAACATTTCCTTGAATTTGTGTGTGTGTGTGTGTGTGTGTGTGTGTTTCATCTTTGAAATGTAATGGGTGCTTTTGTTTCCCTTTACCCTCACGACTGTGTGTTGGTGCAGAGGTGCCAGGGACGCCCGGGACACCGAGGGTTGTGGGCAGTGGTTCCCGAGCTGTCAACCTCACCTGGACTGCTCCCTCACATGATGGCAACTCACCTGTGTCCCTCTACCGGATACTCATCATCAACAGCACAGGTAATGCAGCCAAGTGTGTGTGGTGCTGGATGGTGAGGTGGTGGAGGCAGGTGTGGTGGTGCTGGATGGTGAGGTGGTGTTTTGTGGTGGTGCTGGATGGTGAGGTGGTGTTTTGTGGTGGTGCTGGATGGTGAGGTGGTGGTGCTGGATGGTGAGGTGTGGTGGTGCTGGATGGTGAGGTGGTGGAGGCAGGTGTGGTGGTGCTGGATGGTGAGGTGGTGGAGGCAGGTGTGGTGGTGCTGGATGGTGAGGTGGTGGAGGCAGGTGTGGTGGTGCTGGATGGTGAGGTGGTGGAGGCAGGTGTGGTGTGGTGTGATGTGTTGTGGTGCTTGTCAGGTTATAGTACATTTGCAGGGTTATAGATTGATAGTTGTTGTGCCTTAACTTGTGTTGCTGTTTATTAATCATGTACAGGGATGGAGAACCTTTTTTTCTGTCAAGGAATATTTTTAGCAGGTTGCAGGTCATAAGAAAAAGAAAATACTATTTTTTTAAAAGTTTTTATTCACATTCACTAAAAATGTAATGCCAAACTTTAGTAAATCCTGATACATAATTCATTTAATGTAAAAGTGAACTGATTCCAATAGAACAATTTAATGAGTGTGAGGCGAATGAATAATCAACCTCGCGACCGACTGACAACTTTGTGTCCACTGAGAGGCAAAGATCCCAGACATGGTGTACCCATCCCGTACTGATCCTGTTCTGACCTGGAAAATTCTTTTATAAGTTTTGTCTTGGTCCATGAACGAAAATTTGGTCCATGCTGACTGTGGCAGCATGGACCATCAATTGTTATCATTAGATGTCTTGAAACAATCCTCTTAAATAAAGTCAAGTCATAGGAATTTGGAAATACAGAAGCAGGTAAGCAGTTCTAGAGTTTACCAGAGAAAGGAATGAATGATTAAGAGCACTGGTTAACTCTTGCATTGGAGAGATGGACAGAATAGGTGTGAGAGGAGGAAGAAAACCTTGTGTAATGGAGGAGGGGAGGCATGCATGTATGTATTTATCCTTTCACAGTATGTCTTATTTTCACTTGTCCTCATTTTATATATATTCATTCATTTTTTAAGGGATGTAACTTTGCATTTGGCAGACTCGTGGATGAACGCCGGGCGGATCCGTGCAGTGGAGGTGAGCGGCCCCAGCAGCCACATCCCCGGCCTGGCCCCGGCACACGCCTACCTGGTGCGGGTGGTGGCCGTCAATGGCGTGGGCACCTCCCAGCCCAGCCCTGAGGTGCGGGTGTCCACTGCCCACGAGCCGCCCACTCTGCCGCCGACCAACGTGCGAGTCATTCCCATATCGTCCACCAGCCTGCGAGTGACGTGGCAGGTCAGTGGGCCACCAGAGTCATTCGCTCATTGCTTCAATTGGCCACTTGGTTTATTCATTATTTTTCTTTATTCATTAATTTTTTATATTATTTTTTATACAATGTGGGCTTTTTATGGGAATTTTGGGGCTAAAAGAGACCTCCTACTGAAGACCTATCTGAAAGCCCATCCGTTTGGTAACCGTTACCCCAAGTGGATGCCTTAGCTACCCTCGGACCATGGCCAAGATTTTAACCTGAGCAGTTGAAGACTCCCTCCCCCCCGGCCCCCCTAAAATGCATGTGTATCCACTGTACCACGGCGGGTCCCATAATGATTGATTAGTTGACACATTCGTACTCTTAATCCATCGGGTCTTGGTGGGAAAGGACGGTCTCACGGACCACCTTGATGCACATTACTTTAGTGGAGATGCAGGAAATACAATTGAGATTTCTATTGTGACCATCATCTGTGAGAGTTTCTAGCGAACAGACATCACATAATACACTGATGGATTGAATAAGAGTCACTACAACATTAACACATTCAGTCAACTCATCCTAATCTTGTGCCATTTGTCAACCTTTTTTTCTACTGCAGATGCAACGACACTTCTCTACATCTTCACTTAGCAAACTCAAGACACTTCCTTCCTTCCTTCCTTCCTTCCTTCCCTCCCTTAACAAAGCTATAATTACAGTCCCCTGGATGTTTGCACTGTTCCATCCTTCCTTATATGTACTGTTAGCAGTGCACACATTTCAGACTTCACACTTCTTCACACTTGCACCACACCACCACTCTGCTGTTAACATTTGAGGGAACCATAGGAGTCACATTATTAACCTTTAAGAGAATTACAAGTCCTATTAACCTGTAAGAGAAGAGTTGTTGTCTCATTACCAGTGAAGAGAAGCTGTGGCAATCAACAAGTTACCATTCACTACACCTAACCCTTACTACCTCTGGCCACGCCTCACCAGCCCCCAGAGTCCCCAGGCCCCAGACACCGGCCGGGCCTTGGCTACTACGTGGGTTACAAGGTGGCCAATTCATCAGAGCCGTTCCGCTACCACAACCTGGAGGCGTCGGCGGCGGCCCTCTACCGCCCCGAGGCCACGCTGAAGGGCCTGCACAAGTTCACCGGCTACCTCATCACCGTCCAGGCCTTCAATGCTGCCGGGGCCGGGCCGAGGACGCCGCCACTCACTGCAGCCACTGAAGAGGATGGTGAGACTGGGGGAGGTTCTCTAACTGCTGCTTCTGTGTGCTTACTTCTTTCCTATTTGTGTTTTCTTTTTCACGTTTTTTTTGCTATGATATTAATTAATGGTACTGTAAAAGGGGAACAAATTGTACGTACATCAAAAAAGGCCCATTGAAGTGCTGTTCCTTAAAGAAGTAAAAGATTGCACCAAAATTGGTCAGTGATTTGAGGCTTTGTTCTTGGAAGAGTTGTAGGAAGTAGGAAATATACAATTACACAGGGATTTTCAGAGTTCATCAATGGAAGGAGTGAAAGACTGTGGATGCAGATTTACTCTTGCATTAGAGAACTGCTGCACTGATCTTGGTAACTGTATGCCTCCTATCATCCATGCATGGCCTCACTGCACTGGACTTTTTCCTTTCTTTTGCTTCTCTTCTGTCCACCTTTCTTGACTGCATGAACATACCTATCACGAGAAGTTATTTTGATGACATGCAAGTGACAAAGATTCTTTTCCTGCATACCAAGTTTTTCCAATGAGAGTTAAGTTGGCTGGTAATGTGGCAGGTTTTCTTCAGATCATTGTGAACATGCTAGTCACTCATCTACAGTTCACCGGATTAGATTTGATTTGATTTAGGTTAGGTTTATATTTCTCCCAATCCTCCTATTGTTCCTCTTATATTGGGTTAGTGAAGTAAGCGTTGTTTTCTGTTGGAGAGGTTAACTCTCTCACCGTCCCATCATCCAGTGGCCAGCAAGCCTTCCCGTAACTCAGTGCACCAGCCTGTCTCCTCTCTGTACCTTGCTGCCGGCTGGGACCTCATAGGTCAGGTCAGGTCAGGTCAGGTTAGGTCAGATTAGGTTAGATTAGGTTAGGTTAGATGAGTAATGGTTGTGTGTTGCAGTCCCCAGTGAGCCTCCCCGTGATGCCCAGTGCACCAGCCTCTCCTCCACCTCGTTGCTGGTCAGGTGGACTCCCCCGCCCCCCTCAGGCATCCATGGGGTGCTGCAAGGCTACAAGATCATCTACCGCCCTGTACACCCCACCAGGTTCTTCCGTAAGTCTTCATTCTTAAGTATAATATGTTTATGCTGTACTCAAATGTATCCTCCCCCCCCCCCCGCTCTCTCTCTCTCTCTTCTGTTTTCAATGTAATTTTTAGCCTGGTGTTTGTGTGTGTGTGTGTGTGCCTGTCAATGTTCATGCCTCTCTGTTTCATGTCTGTCTCCATGCTCAGCTAACATGGCTGTATTAGAACAGGCTGGAGACAGAATTTTTTTTCCATCTCAATTCTGCTCTGACTGTCCTCATTATCTCACTTTGTTGTAGTGGTGCTTCCTGTTTTCCACTTTCATTTCTCTGAAAAGAACATTAGAAAATGAGGGAAGCTGTAAGAGGCCGTTAGACCTATTCATGGCCGTCCCTGTGTGAACGCTGCTGCCTATTTCCACCTATCATCCTTGTCCATAAACTTGTCCAATCATCTTTTAAAATTCCCACTGTCTGAGCACTAACAATATGATTATTGAGTCTGTTCCACTCATCAACTATCCTATTTGAAAATCAGCTCCTTCCTATTTCTCTCCTAAACTTAATTATTAGATACTTACTTTTCTAAACTTGTGAACTGCCTGTCATCTTTCTTGTAACTTCACTGCACAATACTTATTATTCACTCTTCCTTAATTAACCTGTGCTTTGTATCCTCACTCTTTCCCTTTTTTTGGTAAAGCCCTGAATTTTTTGCCTGTTTGCTTTTTCCCTTCCTAATTGCTTCAGGTCAAGAACACTTCACTGAACTTTTTAGACACTAGCAAATAGCAATGTTCCCAGTGATAACCCTTGGCCAATCTAATACTTCATTTTAGAGGCCATCAAGTAGCATGTCCATCCAGCAATCCTCCACCAAATTACCTCCTCCCAACACACACAGACCCAGACGACCTGAAGGAGAAGACTGTCTCTACCGTGTCCACTCCCCTCCTTGGCCTGGACCGCTACACTAACTACAGCATCACTGTCACTGCCTACACCAGGAGAGGGGACGGGGTGCGCTCCTCTCCCATCTACTGCATCACTGAAGAGGATGGTATGTTGGGCTGTGATGGGAGATGGAAGGGAAGGGAGGGCAGTGATAAGATAAGGGAACAAGAAATGGAGTGTTGGAAAGCAGAATAGTGAAGAGAGAGATGGAAAAGAAGGGATGGGAGGAAGGAAGGAAGGAGGATGGGCAGGAGGAGAGGATAATGAAGCAGAAAGGATGGAGAAAGAAGGAAATGAACAATAGGAAAAGTCAGTGAAGAGGGAAGAATAGATCTTGGAAAAAGGAAAAAGAAAGATGTAGCATAGGTAAGAATGGCATTGAAGAGAAGGGATAGAAACAGAGAAAAACAAGGATAAAAAAGGAAAGGAGTATAGAGATAGAAGCAGCAAAGAACCAAACACAGAAAATACAAGAAAAGGATGGAAAGCAAGATTATTGAATGCAGAAAAACAATTGGAAGAAAGAAGGAAAGTAATTCAATGATAGAAGAGGGAAATGGGGGAAGAGAGAAGAACCAGAGTAAAAAAGAGAGGGAGAGCAGGTTTAGATAATATAATATTTTTTTCTTTTCATGTGTGTGTGTTTTTGTCTGCTTCCTCACCAATCACGTCATCCCCTTATCTTCCATGTACTCGTCATCTCCTTCTGTCTGTGTGTCGTCCTTCATCCACCCCCATGTGTCCTCTCTCCCTCCTCCTCTGACCTGCCACCCTCCCCTGCAGTGCCTGGGCCGGTGGAGGCAGTGAAGGCGTTGGCGGTGGACAGCCAGAGTGTGCTGGTGGCGTGGCGGTCGCCCAGCCAACCCAACGGTGTGATAACCAAGTACACAGTGCACGTGGACCAGCCCGACCAGCAGGTACTGACACCACTGCCCTCTCTGTCCCGGCTACCTCTTGTGGGGTGAGGGGACGGCCGCTGTGAAGGTGTCTGTCTCACTGCTGAATGATCTTATCTTAGCCCAGCCTGCCATTCAGCACCAGTGTTGGCTGACCTAACTGTGGCTGTAATTCATCTTGCCAGGAATTGCAGTAGTCAGCGTCGTCACAATATGTTTTCCCGGAATTGTTTTATGAAGTGTTCAGGAGCCATGTACATAGTGAATCCCATCACAGCCATCACCTTGAGGGAACATTTCTGTACACACACACACACACACACACACAAATATGGTTGAGAGTGGGTGAATCCAGTAATTTGTGTCTGTACAAGTATTCCCTGCTATCCCATTCACCATTACATGATATTTTACTTTTGTGTTAGTTGATGTTTACTACCCTGTGTCTGGTACATGATTGGTCAGGTTCAGTTTGTTTGACATCCTTTGTACACAATCACTCGCTCTGCGCACAAGTACAAAGAACCTCAAGTTTTTCACGGTTCATTTGTCATCACTCACTCACTTTTAGACTTCTTTCATTAAAACTTCACCATTTTTACAATACGA
>CM035180.1:3922568-3941758 GCA_020233015.1 Callinectes sapidus
TCTCTCTCTCTCTCTCTCTCTCTCTCTCTCTCTCTCTCTCTCTCTCTCTCTCTCTCTCTCTCTCTCTCTCTGTCGGTCTGTTTTCTGTGAGTATTTTTTTTATTGCCAAATTACACATACAAAACCAGTCAAAAGGGAATATATACATTATGGCCGAAGCTTTGCGACAGATATCTTTTTTTATTATATCAGCCTACACACACACACACACACACACACACACACACACACACACACACGACAGCTTAAGGGTACAAAACACGAATCCAAACAAATAAACAAGAAACAGCAAGAGTGAACAACACTGCAATGAAGCAATCCTAATACCAAGATATATATATATATAACAAAACTAAAGATCAAAAGAAATAATGGGTGACTGTTAAGGTTCGTATTCAGAAACGCTTTGTTCTCTCACCACAACAAGTTACCAAGAAGACCACAGAGACGCCTATAGGTTGTTTTTCGAGACAGTTTCTCCTCACAATAAACCACAAATCACATGCATCCATCACCACAACTATAAAAATACCCTCTAAAACATGACTACCTTTAACCACAACCTTAGGAAAACAGCGATGGTGAGAGAGCAAAGCGTTTCTGAATAATGGTATATATATATATGTGTGTCTGGTAACCTCCCTTTCCTTCCCTTCTGTGCAGTGCCGCCCCAGTTCAGGGAGGTGGAGGAGAACGTTACAGTGACAGCGGGGAGGACAGCCCGGTTGGTTTGTGAGTCACATGGGGACCTGCCCATCACCGCTATCTGGTCCTTCGGTAACCCGCCAACCAGGGTGAGTGGCAGTGGCTGTGTGTTGCTGGTGGTGGTGGTGGTGGTGGTGGCGTATTGATAGTGTGATTAGTAGTAGTTATTGTAGTTGTAGTAGTAGTAGTACTAGTAGTAGTAAAAGTAGTAGTAGTAGTAGTAGTTGTTGTTGTTGTTATTGTTGTAGAAGTAGTAGTAGTTGTAGTAGTAGTAGTAGTAGTAGTAGTAGTAGTAGTTGTAGTAGTAGTAGTAGTAGTAGTAGTAGTAGTAGTAGTAGTAGTGTTATTGTAGTAGTAGTAGTAGTAGTAGTAGTAGTAGTAGTAGTAGTAGAAGAAGTAGTAGTAGTTGCTGTTGTTGTTGTTGTTGTAGTAGTAGTAGTAGTAGTAGTAGTAATAGTAGTAGTATGTAGTAGTAGTAGTAGTAGTAGTAGTAGTAGTAGTAGTAGTAGTAGTAGTAGTAGTAGCTCCTGTTGTTATTGTAGAAGTAGTAGTAGTAGTAGTACTAGCTCCTGTTGTTATTGTAGAAGTAGTAGTAGTAGTAGTAGTTGTAGTAGTAGTAGTTGTTGTTGTTGTTGTTGTTGTAGTAGTAGTAGTAGTAGTAGTAGTAGTAGTAGTAGTAGTAGTAGTAGTAGTAGTAGTTGTTGTTGTTTTTGTAGTAGTAGTGGTAGTACTAGTAGTAGTAGTAGTAGTAGTAGTAGTAGTAGTAGTAGTAGTAGTTGTTGTTGTTGTTGTTGTTGTTGTAGTAGTGTAGTAGTAGTAGTAGTAGTAGTAGTTGTTGTTGTTATTGTAGTTGTTGTAGTTGTTGTTGTAGTAGTAGTTGATGTTGTTGTAATAGTAGTAGTAGTAGTAGTAGTAGTAGTAGTAATAGTGCTGGTGGTGGCGGTGGTGGTGGTGGTAATTCATTGACAGAAGCAAAAGTTAACAGAATTGTACATCAAGTTAACTCTCTCAACAATTTGTCCACATGCAGTGGATACTAACATCTATGGTATTAATTAAGTATTGGTGTAACACAACTTGACCGATTACGCAGATAAGATAAGATCATTTGAATTGCAGCTTAACACATTTCCTGCGAGCTGGCTAATTATTAACAATTTTGAGGTCTTTCTTCATTCTCCATAGCCATCTCTGAGTATTGTACTAGTTAAAAGTTGTCAACTCTTTCTTTTATGTGACCACCCTCCATTTTCCTCTTTCTTGTCGATGTACAGTAGATAGATGCATGAAGGTTTTGTTCCTTTCAGTGCTGTGACATCGCAGTGAAACAGTTAAACGATGCCAAGAACAGAAGAAAGCTAAAATGTCAATAGCTATCTGCTCCTCAACTTTAATTAATTCAATAAATCTATAAGGTGCTTAAAAATATATACAACTCTAAAATCATCAAAGCTAAACATAAGACACTAACATATGTAGAAGCCTGACATGATAAAGAATAATAATAATAATAATAATATAAATCATCACAAACGCATAAGTCACCATGTAGTATACGTAGAAGAAAAGAGTGTTCTCCCAAGTTGATATCATTAAGACAGAAAAGCTCACAGACTCCTGCTGACAGACGACTAACTACCATCGGTAACAGCAGTCTCCTAACAAGACAAGGAGTGCAACGCATTGACTTGGACCCATCAACTTCTTCTTCTTCTTCTTCTTCTTCTTCTTATTATTATTATTATTATTATTTTATTGGTGGTTTGAAAAGTGGCGCCTCATCACCGGTTTGTGGAAAGACTGGCAGCAATGATGGCTGTGAGCTTTGTTGTTTTAATGATAATATCAACTTGGGAGAACACTCTTTCTTCTTCTATACTACATGGTGACGACTCAAAGATGGTTTTTTCTCTCTCGTTCTCCGAATCGCGTGGTTTCAGGCAACTTATAATTAAAGGTTTTACCGCATTAATTGAGTGAGTGGCACACTGTTCAGAACAGCTCGGACGGCGGCCCGGGGCCGAGCTGTCGCCGTGCGTGCGTCAGCTACTACTACTACTACTACTACTACTACTACTGTGGTACTGTGCGTGGTGTGAACGTGTTGCCTGTGGTGCAAGTGCAACATTAATTAAGTAGTGACATCTTTCTGCTCAATGAGAACTCACAGCCTAAGTTGGCAGTAAGGTTCCCAGCCCAGTGTTGCCACTTCACTTTCATTCATGATCCACGTAAAAGTCACTTTTTATCCACAAAATATCCACAGAAATCTTGAATAATCCACAACTTATTCCACAACATATTTTCAACTATTCAAAATTTAAAGCATAACTTTGTTGTTCTTCACATACCTATATTGATAATTGGTTACAAACAAAACACGTTTATTGTACCTATTATCCAACTCCTCCCAAACACTCTGTAGCATAGGTATGTTGGGGAACAATTTCCAGTGCGGTAATGCTATGATTCTCTGCTTGAGTTCATCTAGGTTTACAGGGAAAGGGGGAACATACACCATTCTTTTCACTTAGCCTTAGAGAGAGAGAGAGAAAAAAAAAAATAAATAAATAAAAAATCGCAAGGTGTAAGATCAGGGGAAGTGGCCATTTCAACATCACACTGTCCTCAACACCAGCCCGCTCCACCTCATTGGAAGCTCAGTGTCCGGGTTTATCCTTAATGACAATATGCGAGGGAGATGGATCGGGCGTGCTGGTGTTGTAGACAGTGTGCTACTGAAATGGACCTAACCTGTTCACCTGACCTAACACCTTGCTTTTTTTTTTTTTTTTTTTTTCTCTCTGGAGCTATGTGAAGGGAATTGTGTATGTTCTCCCTACACCCGCAAACCTACAGGAACTATTTACATCGCAAATAATATCTTTTTTTTTTTTTTTTTTTTTTTTAATACCCTGTATATTTTACACCCTACAACTCACCGCACACCTCACCCTACAACTCACATACATAATGTTTCTTCACAAAAATACTACGGAGAAATTGTCTAAATATAACGAAGCAACCAATAAATGTACAAGACATTGCATACAAACTTCTAAGGCGTATAGCTAATGCCTATTTTATACCATATAGTACGTTCTAAAATATGCATTAACCAAACATCAATTAGAGTAAATATTCACATCATACATTATTAATTTATCTTACCTTTAAATCTGGCATCGTCCTCCCAGGAACTTCGGTACCTTTGTGTGTATTTTTCTCAGCCATGACGAATACAGTCTTACTACATAGTAGACTTTATGTCAGGTATAGGAAAAAAATAACACTATATGAAAAATCCGACTGAAATACACCGATGTCTTATGTTCTTACGTACAGCGACTGTCCAAGGCAGTGGAAGACTAAGGAGTGAGGATGGGTGGAGTCATGGAGTGGTGACGAGAGTCGAGGGAGACGCAGTAACTATGTATAGGAACACGAAGCGAACGTGTATGAAACACGTCAAAGAACGGAGCATGTATATGGTACCGGACTAATATTTTCAGGTTGCACATTTTTCTTCTCTTTCATTTAAATTTTCGGCCAATGATTGTTCTAACCTTAAGTTTCCACGAGATATCCACAAAATTCACAGAAACATCCATGTGCGGTGTACGACATATCCACAAAAAAATCCACAAGACTCGTGTGTCCACAAAACTCAATCTTATCCACAAATTTGTGGATAATATCCATGATGTGGCAACACTGTGACCCAGCCTGCAGCAGCAGTGCAACGAGAGGAGCCGAGGCTGCTGGCCGCTGCCTCCCATGGTCAACTGCTGACTCCTATTTCGCATGTCGCAGTGCTTTTGTCCCCTCAGCAAAGTTGATGGGTAGTTGTTCCTACTTTGATGCGTTGGAAACTCTCTCTCTCTCTCTCTCTCTCTCTCTCTCTCTCTCTCTCTCTCTCTCTCTCTCATATTGTCACAGGAATAAAGACAGACGAAAGATGATTATGGCCGCCGTTGTCATCGGCCATCACATCACTTCTCCTTTCTTCCTCAGATCACAAGAGGAATGAACGACGGCGGCATGACGATCAGGGACACCATTCTCAACAGCACCTCCTCCTCCTCCTCCTCCTCCTCGTCCGAGTCCTCGTCGCGCGTCACACCAGCAGGGGCGGAGGAGGGCGAGGGCTTCCGGTCAGTGGTGACGGTGCCCACCAAGACACGCCATGACTCACAGGTGTTCTTCTGCCTCGCCTCCAACATTTATGGCAACGACACCAAGAAGATCAACCTCATAGTGCAGGGTGAGTGAGGGAGTGACCTGACAGGGCCTAATATGATCTGATCTAATCCATCCTTATTTGACCTGACCTAATCTAACCATTATTCTAATCTGACCTTACCTGAGCCAGGCCAATCTCACCTGACCTGACTTGACCTCACCTAATCTGACTCCTTATGCCTGCTTAGGGAGTAGATGGGGCTGGGGGCCATGCAATAGGCTAAACAGGTGTGGGCTTCTTGAGTTAACTGTTAAGAGGATGACTTAGAGGTGATGGTGGTGGGAGGTTGGGGGATGGTACTGCACCTCCTGGACTGGACAGTAGTGCAGTGCCACAGGGAGTGTGTTCCTGCATAGACTGTCAGGCGGCAGACTCAGGCTTTAGATGTACATGTGCAATAATCACCACCATCCATCCATCCAACATCATTGCAAACTATGAATATTGCTCACCCACAACAACCATTCTTAGGAGGCAAGGAGGAGGAGGACAATACTTTCTTGTTCAATATATGTATATGTTTATTAATTCTGTGCATATATTATGTGTTTTGTTCATCTTTATTTACTTATGTTTGATTAGTTGGCTTATTCCTTTTACTGTTATTACTGTTTGCACACAGTGTGTGTGTGTATTTACCTACTAGTTGTATTATACATGTTTTGAGTGGGGCTCATAGTGCCTTGTCTCCATATCTCCATATATTCAACATTTCCTTGAATTTGTGTGTGTGTGTGTGTGTGTGTGTGTGTGTGTGTGTTTCATCTTTGAAATGTAATGGGTGCTTTTGTTTCCCTTTACCCTCACGACTGTGTGTTGGTGCAGAGGTGCCAGGGACGCCCGGGACACCGAGGGTTGTGGGCAGTGGTTCCCGAGCTGTCAACCTCACCTGGACTGCTCCCTCACATGATGGCAACTCACCTGTGTCCCTCTACCGGATACTCATCATCAACAGCACAGGTAATGCAGCCAAGTGTGTGTGGTGCTGGATGGTGAGGTGGTGGAGGCAAGTGTGGTGGTGCTGGATGGTGAGGTGGTGTTTTGTGGTGGTGCTGGATGGTGAGGTGGTGTTTTGTGGTGGTGCTGGATGGTGAGGTGGTGGTGCTGGATGGTGAGGTGGTGTTTTGTGGTGGTGCTGGATGGTGAGGTGGTGGAGGCAGGTGTGGTGGTGCTGGATGGTGAGGTGGTGGAGGCAGGTGTGGTGGTGCTGGATGGTGAGGTGGTGGAGGCAGGTGTGGTGGTGCTGGATGGTGAGGTGGTGGAGGCAGGTGTGGTGGTGCTGGATGGTGAGGTGGTGGAGGCAGGTGTGGTGTGGTGTGATGTGTTGTGGTGCTTGTCAGGTTATAGTACATTTGCAGGGTTATAGATTGATAGTTGTTGTGCCTTAACTTGTGTTGCTGTTTATTAATCATGTACAGGGATGGAGAACCTTTTTTTTTCTGTCAAGGAATATTTTTAGCAGGTTGCAGGTCATAAGAAAAAGAAAATACTATTTTTTTTAAAGTTTTTATTCACATTCACTAAAAATGTAATGCCAAACTTTAGTAAATCCTGATACATAATTCATTTAATGTAAAAGTGAACTGATTCCAATAGAACAATTTAATGAGTGTGAGGCGAATGAATAATCAACCTCGCGACCGACTGACAACTTTGTGTCCACTGAGAGGCAAAGATCCCAGACATGGTGTACCCATCCCGTACTGATCCTGTTCTGACCTGGAAAATTCTTTTATAAGTTTTGTCTTGGTCCATGAACGAAAATTTGGTCCATGCTGACTGTGGCAGCATGGACCATCAATTGTTATCATTAGATGTCTTGAAAAAATCCTCTTAAATAAAGTCAAGTCATAGGAATTTGGAAATACAGAAGCAGGTAAGCAGTTCTAGAGTTTACCAGAGAAAGGAATGAATGATTAAGAGATTGAGATTGAGATGAGATTGCATTGGAGAGATGGACAGAATAGGTGTGAGAGGAGGAAGAAAACCTTGTGTAGTGGAGGAGGGGAGGCATGCATGTATGTATTTATCCTTTCACAGTATGTCTTATTTTCACTTGTCCTCATTTTATATATATTCATTCATTTTTTAAGGGATGTAACTTTGCATTTGGCAGACTCGTGGATGAACGCCGGGCGGATCCGTGCAGTGGAGGTGAGCGGCCCCAGCAGCCACATCCCCGGCCTGGCCCCGGCACACGCCTACCTGGTGCGGGTGGTGGCCGTCAATGGCGTGGGCACCTCCCAGCCCAGCCCTGAGGTGCGGGTGTCCACTGCCCACGAGCCGCCCACTCTGCCGCCGACCAACGTGCGAGTCATTCCCATATCGTCCACCAGCCTGCGAGTGACGTGGCAGGTCAGTGGGCCACCAGAGTCATTCGCTCATTGCTTCAATTGGCCACTTGGTTTATTCATTATTTTTCTTTATTCATTAATTTTTTATATTATTTTTTATACAATGTGGGCTTTTTATGGGAATTTTGGGGCTAAAAGAGACCTCCTACTGAAGACCTATCTGAAAGCCCATCCGTTTGGTAACCGTTACCCCAAGTGGATGCCTTAGCTACCCTCGGACCATGGCCAAGATTTTAACCTGAGCAGTTGAAGACTCCCTCCCCCCCCCCGCCCCCCCTAAAATGCATGTGTATCCACTGTACCACGGCGGGTCCCATAATGATTGATTAGTTGACACATTCGTACTCTTAATCCATCGGGTCTTGGTGGGAAAGGACGGTCTCACGGACCACCTTGATGCACATTACTTTAGTGGAGATGCAGGAAATACAATTGAGATTTCTATTGTGACCATCATCTGTGAGAGTTTCTAGCGAACAGACATCACATAATACACTGATGGATTGAATAAGAGTCACTACAACATTAACACATTCAGTCAACTCATCCTAACCTTGTGCCATTTGTCAACCTTTTTTTCTACTGCAGATGCAACGACACTTCTCTACATCTTCACTTAGCAAACTCAAGACACTTCCTTCCTTCCTTCCTTCCTTCCTTCCCTCCCTTAACAAAGCTATAATTACAGTCCCCTGAATGTTTGCACTGTTCCATCCTTCCTTATATGTACTGTTAGCAGTGCACACATTTCAGACTTCACACTTCTTCACACTTGCACCACACCACCACTCTGCTGTTAACATTTGAGGGAACCATAGGAGTCACATTATTAACCTTTAAGAGAATTACAAGTCCTATTAACCTGTAAGAGAAGAGTTGTTGTCTCATTACCAGTGAAGAGAAGCTGTGGCAATCAACAAGTTACCATTCACTACACCTAACCCTTACTACCTCTGGCCACGCCTCACCAGCCCCCAGAGTCCCCAGGCCCCAGACACCGGCCGGGCCTTGGCTACTACGTGGGTTACAAGGTGGCCAATTCATCAGAGCCGTTCCGCTACCACAACCTGGAGGCGTCGGCGGCGGCCCTCTACCGCCCCGAGGCCACGCTGAAGGGCCTGCACAAGTTCACCGGCTACCTCATCACCGTCCAGGCCTTCAATGCTGCCGGGGCCGGGCCGAGGACGCCGCCACTCACTGCAGCCACTGAAGAGGATGGTGAGACTGGGGGAGGTTCTCTAACTGCTGCTTCTGTGTGCTTACTTCTTTCCTATTTGTGTTTTCTTTTTCACGTTTTTTTGCTGTGATATTAATTAATGGTACTGTAAAAGGGGAACAAATTGTACGTACATCAAAAAAGGCCCATTGAAGTGCTGTTCCTTAAAGAAGTAAAAGATTGCACCAAAATTGGTCAGTGATTTGAGGCTTTGTTCTTGAAAGAGTTGTAGGAAGTAGGAAATATACAATTACACAGGGATTTTCAGAGTTCATCAATGGAAGGAGTGAAAGACTGTGGATGCAGATTTACTCTTGCATTAGAGAACTGCTGCACTGATCTTGGTAACTGTATGCCTCCTATCATCCATGCATGGCCTCACTGCACTGGACTTTTTCCTTTCTTTTGCTTCTCTTCTGTCCACCTTTCTTGACTGCATGAACATACCTATCACGAGAAGTTATTTTGATGACATGCAAGTGACAAAGATTCTTTTCCTGCATACCAAGTTTTTCCAATGAGAGTTAAGTTGGCTGGTAATGTGGCAGGTTTTCTTCAGATCATTGTGAACATGCTAGTCACTCATCTACAGTTCACCGGATTAGATTTGATTTGATTTAGGTTAGGTTTATATTTCTCCCAATCCTCCTATTGTTCCTCTTATATTGGGTTAGTGAAGTAAGCGTTGTTTTCTGTTGGAGAGGTTAACTCTCTCACCGTCCCATCATCCAGTGGCCAGCAAGCCTTCCCGTAACTCAGTGCACCAGCCTGTCTCCTCTCTGTACCTTGCTGCCGGCTGGGACCTCATAGGTCAGGTCAGGTCAGGTCAGGTTAGGTCAGATTAGGTTAGGTAGGGTTAGGTTAGGTGAGTAATGGTTGTGTGTTGCAGTCCCCAGTGAGCCTCCCCGTGATGCCCAGTGCACCAGCCTCTCCTCCACCTCGTTGCTGGTCAGGTGGACTCCCCCGCCCCCCTCAGGCATCCATGGGGTGCTGCAAGGCTACAAGATCATCTACCGCCCTGTACACCCCACCAGGTTCTTCCGTAAGTCTTCATTCTTAAATATAATATGTTTATGCTGTACTCAAATGTATCCTCCCCCCCCCCGCTCTCTCTCTCTCTCTTCTGTTTTCAATGTAATTTTTAGCCTGGTGTTTGTGTGTGTGTGTGTGTGTGTGTGTGTGTGTGTGTGTGTGTGTGTGTGTGTGTGTGTGTGTGTGTGTGTGTGCCTGTCAATGTTCATGCCTCTCTGTTTCATGTCTGTCTCCATGCTCAGCTAACATGGCTGTATTAGAACAGGCTGGAGACAGAATTTTTTTTCCATCTCAATTCTGCTCTGACTGTCATCATTATCTCACTTTGTTGTAGTGGTGCTTCCTGTTTTCCACTTTCATTTCTCTGAAAAGAACATTAGAAAATGAGGGAAGCTGTAAGAGGCCGTTAGACCTATTCATGGCCGTCCCTGTGTGAACGCCGCTGCCTATTTCCACCTATCATCCTTGTCCATAAACTTGTCCAATCATCTTTTAAAATTCCCACTGTCTGAGCACTAACAATATGATTATTGAGTCTGTTCCACTCATCAACTATCCTATTTGAAAATCAGCTCCTTCCTATTTCTCTCCTAAACTTAATTATTAGGTACTTACTTTTCTAAACTTGTGAACTGCCTGTCATCTTTCTTGTAACTTCACTGCACAATACTTATTATTCACTCTTCCTTAATTAACCTGTGCTTTGTATCCTCACTCTTTCCCTTTTTTTGGTAAAGCCCTGAATTTTTTGCCTGTTTGCTTTTTTCCTTCCTAATTGCTTCAGGTCAAGAAAACTTCACTGAACTTTTTAGACACTAGCAAATAGCAATGTTCCCAGTGATAACCCTTGGCCAATCTAATACTTCATTTTAGAGGCCATCAAGTAGCATGTCCATCCAGCAATCCTCCACCAAATTACCTCCTCCCAACACACACAGACCCAGACGACCTGAAGGAGAAGACTGTCTCTACCGTGTCCACTCCCCTCCTTGGCCTGGACCGCTACACTAACTACAGCATCACTGTCACTGCCTACACCAGGAGAGGGGACGGGGTGCGCTCCTCTCCCATCTACTGCATCACTGAAGAGGATGGTATGTTGGGCTGTGATGGGAGATGGAAGGGAAGGGAGGGCAGTGATAAGATAAGGGAACAAGAAATGGAGTGTTGGAAAGCAGAATAGTGAAGAGAGAGATGGAAAAGAAGTGATGGGAGGAAGGAAGGAAGGAGGATGGGCAGGAGGAGAGGATAATGAAGCAGAAAGGATGGAGAAAGAAGGAAATGAACAATAGGAAAAGTCAGTGAAGAGGGAAGAATAGATCTTGGAAAAAGGAAAAAGAAAGATGTAGCATAGGTAAGAATGGCATTGAAGAGAAGGGATAGAAACAGAGAAAAACAAGGATAAAAAAGGAAAGGAGTATAGAGATAGAAGCAGCAAAGAACCGAACACAGAAAATACAAGAAAAGGATGGAAAGCAAGATTATTGAATGCAGAAAAACAATTGGAAGAAAGAAGGAAAGTAATTCAATGATAGAAGAGGGAAATGGGGGAAGAGAGAAGAACCAGAGTAAAAAAGAGAGGGAGAGCAGGTTTAGATAATATAGTAATTTTTTCTTTTCATGTGTGTGTGTTTTTGTCTGCTTCCTCACCAATCACGTCATCCCCTTATCTTCCATGTACTCGTCATCTCCTTCTGTCTGTGTGTCGTCCTTCATCCACCCCCATGTGTCCTCTCTCCCTCCACCTCTGACCTGCCACCCTCCCCTGCAGTGCCTGGGCCGGTGGAGGCAGTGAAGGCGTTGGCGGTGGACAGCCAGAGTGTGCTGGTGGCGTGGCGGTCGCCCAGCCAACCCAACGGTGTGATAACCAAGTACACAGTGCACGTGGACCAGCCCGACCAGCAGGTACTGACACCACTGCCCTCTCTGTCCCGGCTACCTCTTGTGGGGTGAGGGGACGGCCGCTGTGAAGGTGTCTGTCTCACTGCTGAATGATCTTATCTTAGCCCAGCCTGCCATTCAGCACCAGTGTTGGCTGACCTAACTGTGGCTGTAATTCATCTTGCCAGGAATTGCAGTAGTCAGCGTCGTCACAATATGTTTTCCCGGAATTGTTTTATGAAGTGTTCAGGAGCCATGTACATAGTGAATCCCATCACAGCCATCACCTTGAGGGAACATTTCTGTACACACACACACACACACACACACAAATATGGTTGAGAGTGGGTGAATCCAGTAATTTGTGTCTGTACAAGTATTCCCTGCTATCCCATTCACCATTACATGATATTTTACTTTTGTGTTAGTTGATGTTTACTACCCTGTGTCTGGTACATGATTGGTCAGGTTCAGTTTGTTTGACATCCTTTGTACACAATCACTCGCTCTGCGCACAAGTACAAAGAACCTCAAGCTTTTCACGGTTCATTTGTCATCACTCATTCACTTTTAGACTTCTTTCATTAAAACCTCACCATTTTTACAATACGAGAAATACCACTGCATATACTATAATGACTAATTATTGATTATATTATGTGATCAAGTATAACCTAATACTCTTGTTATTATCAGTCTACTATTACTTCCTTCTCTTCCTCCTACCATTTTTGCTACTACTTCTACCACCACCACCACCACCACCACCACCACCACCACTACTACTACTACTACTACTACTACTACTACTACTACTACTACTACTACTACTACTACTACTACTACTACTTCTACTTCTACTACTACTACAACAACAACAACAACAACAACAACAACAACAACAACAACAACAACAACACTACTACTACTACTACTACTACTACTACTACTACTACTACTACTACTACTACTACTACTAAACAACAACAACAGCATAATTATACATCACTCTTTATACTGCTCATGGTGTCATTGCTCTTACTTCACGACCACCACACACCACCTGCACACACACTGACACACACACTGACACACTGATACAACTAGCCACGTTTCTACCTCATTACAGGTGGGCAGTTCCTCCTGGGGTGTGCCGGGGCCTCACAGTGGAGTGGGGGCCGTGTGGGAGGTGGGTGGAGGTGAGGGTGGAGGGCGGTCGTGGGTGGTGTCGGGTGGGGAGAGGCAGTACCTGGTGGCTGGGTTGGTTCCTGCCACCACCTTTGGCTTCTCAGTGCGAGCCTCCACACTGGTGGGTGACGGCCCGCCTGGTTTGAGGGTCACCCAACGCCCCCGCCCCGATGCTCCCGCCGCCATTGCCTCGTTCTCGGACAAGACGGTGAGTGTGGTGGTGGTGGTGGTGGTGGTGAGTGTAGCAAAGATGAGGAATGATCAGACAGTTTATGAATGAATGGATGAACAAAAATGAAAGCAAGTCTAGGAGTGAGAGTCAAGTTAAGGTGAGGAAGTCAATATACTATGCATGAATTAAGTGAATGGACAAAAAATACAGTATATACAGTGATTGTTTAGATGAATAGGGTGTTGAATGTGAATGTGTGAGTGTGGGTCATCCCATGTGTGATTGGCAGCCTGGTGTACTGTATAGACTGGCAGAAGGAAAGACAATATTTAGATAATTACCTTAATTAGAAAAATAGGTAAAATTGAAATAAAATGATAGGTATTGTAAACACACATGAAGTCAGTGTTGGATGAATTGAACAATGGGGAATTGGGATGAATTACCATTTGAGATGAATTATTAATAAGCAGTTAATAGAAATACATGAAGATAATAGGATGTGTTTTATGTAAGAGGGAGAAGATGGCCAAGGGCAACAAAAGCAATAGAAAAAAAGGCCCACTAATTTGCCAGTCCCCTTGTAGGTCTGAAAGAGTTAACCAAAAAATGGATAATAGAGATAAAGACACAATTGATAGAGAAAACTTGTAAATGCTGTCTTACCTTTTAGTCTTTCTGTACGAAGTCAAACATCTAGAATTAGTACAGGAAAGTAGATAGATGAAGTGATTTTGCCTTCAATAATAATAATAATGTTTTCTTATTTGCTTCCATGCTTTTCTCATCTCATCTCTTTCCCTTTCTATATATTTTTTCGTTTTCCTTTCACATTTCTTTTCCTTCATGTACCTCTATTTGTCCACCCTTTCCTCATCTCATTACTTTGCTCATTTAATTTTATTCTTGTCTTTCTTCCCTCTATCATTTCTTCCTTTTTCTCCCTTTCTATTCCTTACTGTTTCCTTCCCTCTTCCTCTCATTTCCTTTCTTCATCTTCCCTATTCCTTTTCTTTCATTCTTGTTCTCCTCTTCCTTTTCTTATTGCCTCTTTACCTCCTCTAACCTCTCCTCCTTTCTCCTGCATCTGTGCTGCCTCTCCTCTGCCTTGCTGCTCTTCCCCCATCACATCCAGATTGCAATATGGGGGGAAGAGCTGCGTCTGGCATGTCGGGTGGTGGGAAGCCCTACACCTTCACGCACATGGACCTTCAAGTAAGTACACACACACACACATATAGGGAGTCCTTGATTTACATGATTGATGTATTCCAGAAGAGGCTGTGCTTAGTCAATGTTGTGCCATGTTAGGCTGATCATCCATCATCCCCCAGTAGTACCAGAGTCAACTGTACATACACATACACACTGTGTTAACCCGCGCACTGCCGGCCACTTTCATCCTAAACCAGCTCGTGGTGCCGGCCAATTTTGCATATTTTTTTATGCATTAGAAATCCCAAATCATGTGAATGTAATGAAAAAATGCAAAAAAAGTTGTCTTAGAAAGTAAAAAAAGAAAAATCTCAGCTGAGAAGTTGTCTGACGTGTGTGCGCATGTCAGTAGTAGTGGTTGGTATATCTTTCCACACCGCCGCTTCGCTGATGAATAGTAGGCTTTCTCATATGCTGCGTTTGCATGTTTGGTTGCATATTTTCAGCAGCTGTGTTTGCCACGAACACACTGCTATTTTCAAACACAGCCGAGTCACTTTAGAAATGCAGGAGCGGCGCGCCGTGACTGCTTCCTACGATGGTTGTACAAGCGCCTCTGACATGAATGATCGCCATGCACCGTGGGGTGGGGCCACTCAACTCAAGGAGCGTACCAGCACCAAGCTAACACATTCAGTGCTCGGAGTACACGTAGTGGGTTTTTATAACGTTATTTTGACAAATAAACATGCTAGAATTTTTTTTAGGTTGCTGCCGCCGTATATATACGGCGGTGGCACTGAGCGCGGGTTAAAGGAGGGGAGTGGTTGGAAATAAAACAAACACTCCTGATGGCTGCATTGCTCTACTAAATTAGCTGCACAAAACTTGACTCTCCTGAAATTGTGTCATTTTAAGGATTCTGTGTGATGGGAGGAAGAAAACCCTATATTTTGACTGCTAATTTGAATTCATACAATTTAAAGTCATGCATATCAAGGACTGACTCTGTATGGTGGAAGATACACCGGATGATATGAAGATGAGAGAATCAAAATAGAAAGAGAAGGAGAAGGAAGATGAGTTAATGCAGTGTCATAATATGTACCCATGAAAGGAATTAGGGTGGATACAAAATCATGTTAAGAGACACTACCAATTATCTGAAGGTTGATTTTAAGGGAGAGTGATAGGTAATATAACACTCATGGTAGACTATAACTGCAAACAAATGTGGTGGGAGAAATGGACTAGGGATTGAGGAGAAGAAGCATTGAAGAAATTTACTGCTAAACCTAATAATGGCTAACTATGATTCATTGGATAGAGGGAAACACAAGATTTAATTAACTCTCACTATGCATGATACAAGACAAATAACATCATCAGTAGCAATGTTTGAGATTCTTATCTGTGAGAAAGGAAAGGAAATATAGTTATAGTTAGTTAGGAAAGGAATATAGTTTGAAATTTTTACCCAATATAAAGATTTTCTGGTAATTATAAAACAAGTAAAGATGTTTTAGAGTGACTTGTTATTAACCCCCTTCAGTACTGAGACTCGTTTTCATATTGAATTTTATATATTATCTATTGATTTCGTACAGCATCAGAAACTCATGTGGGTATTGGTATAGTATAAACTCTGGCCATTAACCTTCTGACCTCCATAGACTCTTGCTAATGTCAACAAAATCATCTAAACACACCTAAAACTCATTCTAGGTAAAACGCATCCCCGTACTTAAGGAAAGATGGAGCAAATAGCAGTGAAAAGAGTGAGAGAGAATAAGGAACCAATCAAAACCTATTACAACATACCCAGAAACATCTTATCACCCATACACTCACTACAATCCACCACACTCCACACACTTACCTAGCAGTCACCACCCACTACATCACCATATACAGCTTAACCCCTACTGTTCCCCCCCACAGTGGCAAGGGCATCCCACACAACCAGGGACGGGTGAAGGAGTACCCCGATGGCAGTCTGCTGGTGGCGGATGTCAAGGCGAGGGATGCTGGGAACTACACCTGCACCACCACCAACCTCCACGGCTCGGACGCCATCACCTACTCCGTCACTGTGCAAGGTGTGGCAGCGTGTCTGGATGGAGGGGGGAGGGGGGGGGGGGGGGCTGGTTGGTTGACTGGCTGACTGGCTGACTGGCTGTTGTTGGTGATGCTTTGTCTGTCATTCATTGGTTCCATCGACTTATCTCTCTGTTTTTTTTTTTTTTTCTGTCTTTACTGTTTTGATTCTTGTGTTTGTTTCTGTTGTTTTGTCTCTTCCATGCTTGGTTTCTTTCAAGTGTTCATCTTTCTCTCCTTGTCTTCTGTTTTTATGTATTTGTTTCTGTTGTCTCTCTCTCTCTCTCTCTCTCTCTCTCTCTCTCTCTCTCTCTCTCTCTCTCTCTCTCTCTCTCTCTCTCTCTCTCTCTCTCTCTCTCTCTCTCGTGCTTGCTTTCTTTCATGTCTTCATCTCTTTCTCTGTCTTGTGTTTGTTTTTGTTGTTCTGTCTTGTGCTTGCTTTTATGTGCCCATCTCCTTCTCCTTTAGTGCTTTGTTTCTTGTGTTTGTTTTTGTTGTTCTGTCTTGTGCTTGCTTTTATGTGCCCATCTCCTTCTCCTTTACTGCTTTGTTTCTTGTGTTTGTTTTTGTTGTTCTGTCTTGTGCTTGCTTTTATGTGCCCATCTCCTTCTCCTTTACTGCTTTGTTTCTTGTGTTAGTTTTTGTTTTTTTGTTGTTCTGTCTTGTGCTTGCTTTTATGTGCCCATCTCCTTCTCCTTTGCTGTTTTGATTTATGCATTTGTTTCTGCCATTCTGTCTCTTCCGTGCTTGCTTTCTTTCGTGTGTCCATCTCTTTCTCACTGTCTGTCTCTTATTATTTTTCATTAATTCACTCGTCTATCTCTGTCTCGTTCTCTCATTTGTGCTTCCATTCACCATATGTCTGACTGATGAGTGTCTTTTATTTATGCTTCTCTCTCTCTCTCTCTCTCTCTCTCTCTCTCTCTCTCTCTCTCTCTCTCTCTCTCTCTCTCTCTCTCTCTCTCTCTCTCTCTCCATCCCATCATCATCATGAATGTGTCTAAACCATAAACCACGAATGAATGTTCATTGTAAAAATGCGATGGATTTTGAATGAGAAATGTTCAGTAAACGTTTAAAATTTTAACAGCATTGTGGCTTTATTCAAATTATATATGCATCAGAATTCTTTTTTTTTTTTCATATATTTGTTTATTTGATTTCATATATCTAAGAGTGCTCAGATGAAGGGCTACAAAAAGAGGAAAAGAGAAAGGCTCCCTCAAGGTATCAGCAGTCTTTAATTAAGTATAGTGTTGAAATGATTGCCCAAGATAAGAAGAAGAGCTGAGTTTGAATCCTCTTCTTTAGCCCCTTCAGTACTGGGATGGATTTTCACATTTATTCTGTTTATTATCTGTCAATTTTCTACAGCTTCAGAAGCTCATGTGGGGATTACAATAGTACATAAGAAAGTGAAGTAAAGAGGAAATAAAAGGAAAAAGAAAAGTGCAGTTTAAAAAAAAAAAAAAACAATGAAAGAGTGAAGAAAAAGAGGAAGAGAATAAGAAAAAAAGAGCAGTGAACTCCCAGAAGGAAAACTAAAAAAAAAAGATAGAAAAACAAGAGAATAAAAACCCCAAAACCCACATAAAAAAAGAAGAAAAAAAAGAGAATACATCATGGAGTAACTTACAAAACACAATTATCATTTTGCTTGCTTCTGTGAGTGGCTAGAGGTCATTATTTCAGCTTGACCTGCTCTGCCCTGACCTGCCCTGACCTGCCTGTTGCTCTCTCTCTCTCTCTCTCTCTCCCTAAAATATGTCTCTCTTGCATGCAGCCTCCAGGGATCAGGGAGGTAAGTGGTAAGATAAGGAACGCAAGGACTGGTAAGGTAAGTATAAGTGAAATAATAAGGGAAACTTTTATTGACTGTGTTGGAGATATATGGGATGAAATTATGCATGTATTTTGTAAGGTAGAATATGGAATTGAGAGAAAGTAAGGGAAGTGAGAGATAATGTCAGAATTTTAAGGAGAAAAAGAAGGAGTAATGGTATGAGATGAAAGTTTTATCGAGTGTGTTAGAGTTATATGGGATAAAGTTATGCATGTATTTTGTAAGGTAGAAGATGGAAAGGGAAATGAGAGATAATGTGAGGATTTTAAGGAGAAAAGAAAGGAATAATGGTATGAGATGAGAGAGAGTTTTATTGAGTGTGTTGGAGATGTATGGAATGAAATTATGCATGTATTTTGTAGGATAGATGGAATTGGAAGAAGGTAAGGGAAATAAAAGATAATGTCAGGATTTTCAGGAGAAAAGGAAGGAATAATGGTTTGAGATGTTACAGAGGTGAGGAAAACAAGAGATTAGTTGTGAATTGTATTAGAGATGAGTTATTTAGCAGTTTGTATACAAAGAGAGATTGTGAAGAGAACCAAGGCAACTTAATGTAAGATAAGAGCAGTGGAAGAGACCATTGAAAAGATTAAATGGAAATGAAAAGCTTAGAAAAATCAGAGACTATGGCAAACAAAAACATAAATGGCTTGTCACCCCAACACCCCACCACACTGTCACCCCCCAACACCCCACCACACTGTCACCCCCCAACACCCCACCACACTGTCACCCCCCAACACCCCACCACACTGTCACCCCCCAACACCCCACCACACTGTCACCCCCCAACACCCCACCACACTGTCACCCCCCAACACCCCACCACACTGTCACCCCCCAACACCCCACCACACTGTCACCCCCCAACACCCCACCACACTGTCACCCCCCAACACCCCACCACACTGTCACCCCCCAACACCCCACCACACTGTCACCCCCCAACACCCCACCACACTGTCACCCCCCAACACCCCACCACACTGTCACCCCCCAACACCCCCTCACACAGTCACCTTACCTAACCCTAACCTAACCTAACCTCATTGTGTCACAGTTCCCCCAGCCCCGCCACTGGTGTATGTGTCGGATGTCACAGCCTCCACACTGACAGTCCGGTGGCGTTCTACCAGTACTGGCGGCGCTCCAATCCTGGGTAAGTGTGTGTGTGTGTGTGTGTGTGTGAAAGGTTTGCTGGTTCTGTCCCGTCACTGTATGTATTGATATTGTGGCCATAGAGTTGTGAATTGTCTCCTCATTGTTCATATCGTTATCCTGCATATTCCCAGGATCAATTC
>CM035180.1:3942258-4005153 GCA_020233015.1 Callinectes sapidus
CTGCTGAAACACCCACACTTCCAAACCTCCACCCACACCCATCCACACCCTTTCCCTCACTTCCAAACCTCCACCCACATCCATCCACATCCTGTCCTACACTTCCAGATCTATTGAGCTATATTACATCCTTGAGTTGTCCTATTTCCCTATCCTTCCCATTGGTACCGGCCACCCGAATCCTAATCCTAACATCAGTTCATGACCAGTCCTGTGTTTCCCCAGTGCTTCTCACCAGTACCTTGTGGTCTCTCCTCTCCTTGCCTCCTCACAGCCACACCTTCATAGCCATCCATCCTCTTACCTGACACAGTCAGTCTCTTGCCCATCATACCTCATACCAACACACTTATCACTCTCCACACCTCATCAGGTTACCTTGCATATCTTCCACATACTGTTTCTTTGTTCCCAGCCTTACAGTCACACCTTCTTGAACATGCACACAGTCAATACAGAGTTCTATAAATGGACAAAAGTGCTAACACACCAGACTAGTTTCAGTAATCCTTCAATGAATTGAAATGATTGGAGGAGGTTTGTTGTTTAGGTGTTCACTGCCAGCAGCAGCACTGAGCATTGTTCAATGTATTGAAGGCTTTGTTGGGTCGTGTGTCTACTGTCTCCATTAAATCTTGTTCTGTATACCAAGAACTGTGTTTAGTCCTGCCTGCATTGCATATTGTGTTATGTTTACTTAGTGCAATGTACATACTTTATTATTGTGCTGTATCAGACTGTACAAAATACAGATATACATCCCCACACAGCAACAGCTGAGCACAAACAGAGCAGGTTGACATTGTGTGGACAGCCAGCTTCTGTCTTGCCCTGAACCTCCTGCCACCTCCACCAAATGTGATTGCAGATGCCAAGTTAGTGAACAATATGGAAAAGATAGATAGACAACACCTGATACAACTGATTGAAGGTGGAGGTGGAGATGGACAAGAGGACACTCAAAGAATATCAAGAAAAGTCAATGTCTGAGAGACATTAAAAAGTTCAGTTTTGCACATAGGACAGTAGACATCTGGAATCTGGAACAGTCTGAGTGAAGAGATTGTAACACCAGGAAATGTGCACAAATGTAGGAAAAGTTGGATAAGATTAGGCATGGAGACAGTTCACTATGAGCCTTGCTTGAACCCTACAATACACCACAAGGTAAATACACACACACACACACACACACACACACACACACACACACACACACACACACACACACACACACAAACTATTCCATATATCCATAGCACTCACTCCCTATCCCTCTGCCCTCCCTTTCTTCCTCCCTCCATCTCAGCTCAACACTCCACCTCTATCACCACCACCACTCCTCTACTGTTCCACCACTCCACCTCTCTTCCATCCCACCTGCCCCCCCCCACCCCCCCACCCCTCTAGTGAAGTAACAGGATGAACCCCCATGGTGCATCTGACCTGCCCTGACCTGACCACCTGGCAGTCAGGCACAAAATCTTCCCCCCCACATCCCTCCTCTATCACCACCACTTCCCCCTGAAAAAATACCACCAATTCCTCTATATTGTATAAGTTAACACTATATATCTATTTTTATAATAAATTTAATAGAGATTCATCCCCGTTGGAGACTTAAGGATTGAAGCTGTGATGATGTTTAAGCTTTACAAATCTATGAAAGTTTGCTACAAGATTACCTACCACAGTCTAACCTTACTGGCTTAGGTCTGGATAAGTTGTGTCTACTTATCACACTCTGCCCCTTGACAACTGATGCCCAGAAAGCCAGCGCAGGCCAGTCAGTCCAGCCTACACCCTTCCCTCCTTCCTTCCTTCCTTCCTTCCTTCCTTCCTTCCTTCCTTCCTTCCTTCCCTCCTCCTCCTCCTCTTCTCATCCTCCTCATCCTTTTCCTTAAATACCACAAAGCATGATGCAGTATATACGTTTTTGTTAAATTCATTCCTACCTTGATAATCATTCTCTTCCTCCTAATTCCCAACATTTCTCCTCCTCCTCCTCCTCCTCCTCCTCCTCCTCCTCCTCCTCCTTTTCCCCTCGCAACTCCCTGGCCTTTGGAATGAAGGTGCTTTCCTCTCAACCACCACCACCACCACCACCACCACCACCATCACCATGTACTGCTTCCCTGAAATTCTCCATAAGACCAAGAGTTGTCCTTGTGAAGCCACCACCACCACCACCACCACCACCACCACCACCACCACCACCACCACCACTGCCTCCTCCTCTTCCAACCACTTCTCTTCTGTGCTGCAATTTCCACCACTGCTACCACCACTACCTCCAGCCACCCAACTAACCACCACTCCACCACTGCCATCCTGCTGTAACCACTACCACCACCACCACCACCACTACCACTACTACTACTACTACTACTACTACTACTACAATTTGGCCTCACCACCACCACCACTACTACCACCACCACCACCAGCACCACCACTACCTAGCATGCATGCTGAACCTAAGAAGCCTTTGAAGACAGGCTGTCTGGCTCACTGGCTGGCTGGCTCACTGGCTCACTGGCTGGCTGGCTCACTGGCTGGCTGGCTGGCTGGCTGGCTGGTTACTGGCTGGCTGGCTGGTTACTGGCTGGCTGACTGGTTACTGGCTGACTGGTTACTGGCTGGCTTTCTGGCTGGGTAATTCCTCAAGGCCGGCTCTCCCATCTCTCAAGTGGCCACATTTTGCAGGCGGCCCCAACCCCTCCCGCCCCGCCCCAAGTGGTGAGCACCCCTCAGAGAAGGCCTCCAAGGGGGCCAAGGGGAAGGGAGCAGCCCGCGGCCCCGCCAGTGCTGAGAAAGGTACGTCACATCACTGCCACGGAGGAATGCTTCCCCTCCCTCCCTCTCTCTCTCTCTCTCTCTCTCTCCCTCTCTCTCTCTCTCTCTCTCTCTCTCTCTCTTGTCTGGTGTTTATGTTGATTTGGGGGAATTAACATTTTTTTCCATTTTCTTTTGTGAGTTGGTCAGTTTGTATATTTGGCATCTCATTTGTTTTGGTTTTCTCTGTAAGTGAATCTTTATCTTGTTTCTCTAGTTTCAGTGTGTTCATAGTTGAGAGTGAGCAGTTGTGTGTTACATTGCTATTGTTTTTATTTTATTTGTCAGTAAGCCTTTCTTTTAATGTATTTTTCATTCAGCAGTGAGTCCTCCTCTACATTTTTTGGATTCTTTTTTTTTTTTGTTCTTATTATCACTGAAGGAAGTGTAGATGATTACCAAGCATGGTGGTCTGTGTTGTGTGGTAGTGTAGCAGCCAGCTGAGAACCTCAAAGGCACCAGTGTCATCCCTCCTAAAGTAAATGCACTGCATTGTTGCAGTGTAAGAACACCGAAACCTGTCATCACTACACATGATGCTGCTGCTGCTGCTGCTGCTGCTGCTGCTGTATTCATGTCAGGCTTTGCCACAAACATTCCTGATTAGGCCCATTAAAAACAGCTAGCAGAGAGCTGTTTAGTTCTGGGGAGGGGATTAGTAAAATAATTTTTATTATTCTTATTAAAGGTTTATTGAGCATACATACATAATTATGTAAACAGATAGATAAGTAAATACATACATATTATATATTATGTACATATTATACACAAAGCGGGCACCAGCCCACCAGCAGTGGTGTGGCGAGAAAGTGCTGCTCGCCAGCCTCTGAGCTGCTGTGCTGCAGCTGTGGCGGCAGTTTACGGTGGTGTCTAGCGAGGCGGGGGTGCCATCCTATGAGTGAGTATTTCCTAACTGTCTTCACTCAGGAAAGCATGCAGGACGTACATACCAGATAGTGAGCAAATCTTCAGAACAAAGGAGACTGAGAAGCTGACAGATATTCTTGTAACTAAAAAATGGTGGAACAAGTGGTAGATAGGCTGAGAAAGTTCAAATCACCAGGACTGGATGAAATATATCCAAGAGTACTACTACTTCAGGAATGCAAAGAGAACCATTAGTATCAGTCTTCAGGATGTCACATGACTCAGGTGAGGTACGTACATACCAGCAGAACTATGGAGACAGGCCAACGTAACACTGATATTTAAGAAAGGGGATGAAACGCTTCCATCTAATAATTGTAGACCAGTGGCAGTCGGCTTAATTAATTTCAGTTGTAGGGAGTTGTTCATGGAGGTGGTAATAGTGAAGAAAGTCAGAGAGCATCTAGACAAATATGATGATTTATTCAATCACTCTCAGCATGGATTTATAGAAGGAAACAAACATGATGAGGTTCTTAGTAAAGTTTATGAGGTAATGAATGAAGGTGAAATGGTGAAAGTTATGACATCCTTGACCTAAATTTTTGCAAAACATTTGAAGCTCTTAAAAAGAAGGTTTGGATGTAAGGGATAAATGGAAAGATAGTAAGATGGATAAAAGCATAGTTAGGTAAGCAATAGGCAGCATCAGAGAGTTGTAATAAATGACTGTAGTTCAGAGTGGGGTCAGGTAATTGGTGGGGTGCCACAGGGATCAGTTTTAGAGCCACTATTATTTTTAATATGTATTAATGATTTTGATGTGGAATTGGCAGTGATGTTAGTAAATTTGTTGAAAGGAAAATAGATTAATTAGGTCAGATTCTGATGCCATCTTCTTGCAGGTAGACTTGGATAGAATGAATAAATGGACATATGTATGGATGGCAAATGCAGTTCAATATAACAAATGCAAAGTGTTCAGTGTAGGTAGAGGCAATCCACTTTGGGTGCCACTGTGGTACACATTCACTACTCTTTGTATGGGCCGTGGGATCCCCAAGTACACTGGTTCAAATCCTGTCCATGCTCTGAGTGGAGATTGGACATCCACTCGGTGTCCTAATGGTTCCCAAATAGGTGGGCTTTCAGATAGGTGGTCTCCTTTAGCCCATGAATTCTCATAAAAGCCTACTTTGTATAGATGAAAAAGAAAAATAGCAACATGATATACAACAAAGCTCTGATAGGTTTGGATTATGAAAAAGATTTAGGAGTTAGAGTTAGCTCTGACCTTAGTCAGAGAAAACAATGCATTGAGGCTAGAAATAAAGCAAATAGGGTACTAGGTTACATCTTTAGGAAAAGTGTAGAAGTTATATTAGAGCTATATTAATTTGGCACTGGTCAGACTGCATTTAGATGATGTGGTACAGTTCTGGTTCCCACATTATAGGAAGGTTGTAGATCTACTAGAATCAATGCAAAGGATACAAGGGCTGAGAAATATTCCATACAAAGTGAGATCAAAGGCACTGAATTTGCATTCTTTATAGAGATGTAGGTTGAGGGGGGGACCTGATAGAAGCACATGTTGAAGTATAGGCGTTATAACAAAGGGGAGGGACATTAGCAGGGTTCTTAGGATCAATAATCATAATGGAACCAGAGATAATGGGTTCAAGTTGGAGAAATTTAGATTTATGAGAGAAATAGGGAGGAACTGGTTTTCAAATAGGGTAGTTGATGAATGAAACAGACTCAGAAATCATATTGTTAGTGGTGAGACAATGGGGAATTTTAAAAAAAGGTTAGACAGGTTCATGGATGAGGATAGCAGTAGGTGTTAGAATAAGGCAGTGGTGCTCACACAGGGACTGCTGCCACGAATAGATCTAACAGCCTCTTGCAGCTTCCTTCATTTTCTGCTGTTTTTTTTGTTCTTATGGATGACTGTATGTGCCACAAAAAATATTGAAACTCTGTTGCTTAGCTTTTATTTTATATATATATATATATATATATATATATATATATATATATATATATATATATATATATATATATATATATATATATATATATATATATATCACTCATCTCTGAGAGGCACAGAGCAAGTAGTATTCCAGCAAGTAAAACCATTGATATAATTATACAAATTATATAGAGTGAGGGACATTCATTTAAGCTGAAAGTTCATCAATCCCGATGGTGACTAAAAGTGATGGAAATAATGAACCATATTCGTTACATCTGATAGTTCATCCGTTAATCTTCCTAAGTATGTAAATGATAAAGATTGTTGTACATTTTTTGCCACAAGTTTTGGGTATGATTAAATGACTTTATTGACATTAGGAATGGTCTATTGAGGTCAGAAGATTAGTGGTCAGGATCCATATTAATAGATTCTTTAACATGTAACTTCTTCTTAGACAAATTTTTAGTCCTAAAATCCATCTTAACTTCCAGAAATTGACCTTTTGCTTAAGCTATTATCTCATCACCAGTAAATTTGAAGCCGCTGCTGCTGCCGCTGCTGCTGCTGCTGCTGCTGCTGCTGCTGCTACTGCTGCTGAGATAATGGCTAAAGTACAAGACCAATTTCAGGAAGTTAGATGGATTTTAAGACTAGAAATTCGTTGAAGAAAAAGTTACATAGTACTTCAGAATCTGTGTTAATACAGGCCCAGAGTCTGTACTATTTCAATCCCCACTTGAGTTTCTGAAGCTGTAGAAAATCAACAAATGATAAGCAGAATAAATATGAAAAATGTGTCCCAGTACTGAAGGGTTCAAGTATACTATTGCACTCATGTTTTTTGTATGGAACGATAGTATTGTGTACAGTACACGTTGGCAGGCTTGGTTTGTTGTATGTACTTACCAGAGAGAGAGAGAGAGAGAGAGAGTCCAAGTACTGATTGGGTTAAAATCTGAACTTCCCTCCATATTGTGCACATGCTCTTCACATCGCACACTCAAGCTCAGCCCATGCACAAACACACGAACACACACCCATGTCTGGTGCACCCACTGGCACCATGTGTAGCTCCACTCTATCCTGAAAAGAGAACTGCTTTCATTGGCCGAGAGATTTCACTTGTAAAAGCTCGTCTCTCATTGGCTATCACTGTCGTATCTGAGGTAGACAATGTGGTTGAGGAAGTTAATTAAAGCAGCATTGTGGTCTGAGTGGCAGCAGAGTATCAATCACCTTCACTCCTTGCAGTTGTTGTTGGGTCAGTTTATAATGGCTGTTTATGTATGGCCATTAGCTTCTCTGGAATTCCCCTACAGTTATCCTCCGTGGTACAGTGGAACCGCTTGCGCTGTGGGGGCCTTGGAATCCCCGAGTGCATGGGTTTGAATCCTGGCTACAGTTGGAGTGGAGATTGGGCGTCCACTCGGGGTAACGGTCCCCAAGTGGGTGGGCTTTCAGATAGGAGATCTCCATTAGGTGGTCTCCTTTAGCCCATAACTTCCCATAAAAAGCCCAGATTGTATAAATAAAAAAATGAATAGAAAATTGCCACTTCTCCATAGATCATGGACTTTCTTTCTTTCTCCAACCCCACTCCACTTCCTTACTCTCTCTGTCTCTGTCTTTCCTTCTCTTCCTCTGCTTTTATATAAATTGGTGTATTTCCAAAACATTTTTGAAATTGTTCAGACTTTTGATCCACATCATTCATTGTTGAGGTAAAAATCAAGGCATGTTCTCTGTGTTGTTTGTTGCCCCATGTAACATGAGAGCAGGAGAGAGTGAGTGGCCTTGCTGATACCACCACCTGACCCCACTCACCTGTCAGTCAGTCTTGGGTTCAGGAAAGAGAAAGGGTTCAGTGAACTGTGGAGATTGGGCAACAGTGGATGACTGACTAGATGTCAAAAAGCTGACCACACACACACCCAAACACTCAGTTTAGAGTGACCCAATTATATTTGTCTGTTTTCACCATGGCCTCTGTCCTCCTACCCTCCTTTTTAATAATTTAAACAAGCTTGATAATTCATGTTTTTTTTTCTTTGGTGACTCTAATAAACTTTACTTATTTACTTTACTGAACATATTGACTGGGTCTAAATTGTGAAAATTATGTGAAAATTGCAGGAAGATCTTGAGTGGCAGGAACCAATTACTACAATAATTGATCCCATCAAGTATTTCCACATTGTGCACCATCGCTGTTCTCAATAATGCCTGGTGTGGCAAGGATGAGTGTATTGTTTTATGTGATACAGTGTTATGCTTTGTCAGAGTTGGCAGTTAGATTGCATTTCTTTTTTCTTTTTTTCTCCATTTACCCTGTAAAATGAGAACATTGTTTGATGCATGTAGTACATATTATTATTCACATGCCACGAATGAAACTGTGGCAATCAATCACAACATTTTAATTGTTGGATTTTTTTTCCATCTTGGAGTTGACAATATCAGACCAGAAATAGTTTTTTATTTTTTATTCTTTATTTTATTTTCAAGAGTCTTTTTCTCACACTTACTGCTCGTGACAGTATTTCTTGAATAATGATTTGTGAAGAGACAAAGCAGTTACATGATGATCACCTACTCTCTCATCCCCTCCACTCACTCCCTCACTGCCCCACCACTGCCGCTGCTGCTGCTGCTGCTGCTGCTGCTGCTGCTGCTGCTGCTGCTGCTGCTGCAACGTTCGCCTCATCTACTGACTGTTATGATTGAGATGCGCTTCTCATGTTACTACCATTCTACTTATTATATCCATTTGGTTGCAATACTTTACTAATTTCCAAAGTTTTTGTGTATCTTAAACTTAAAATATGTTTGCTCTATGAAAGTTTGAATTAGCTACCATGAAGGTATGGAATGTACATATTAATCCAATTTATATTTCTTTTGGGAAAGAATGATTCATCATTTGTACAAATTGCAACTTGAACAGCCTCCTGGAACAGATTGTGTATGAATAGCAGGGTTCCTTTATATATACTAACGAAATTGAAGGCTTTAACATAACTCGGAAATAAAACTGTATATAATATTTATGTGTTAAACACTGTATGGATTAAGTAAAACAATTACATTTTATTTTAAAAGCTTAAAACTTTAAGATGCTCATGCTCCCAAAACTGAAATGATCAGTTATCTCTAGTTTTGAACCAAAAGTATCAGCAATATCAAGAAATTGATAATGTCATGTGGAAAAGATAATTATAATTGTTAGATAAGTGATAACTTGATATCATTATTGTGATAAATTATTGGGATAACGTCCACCCGTGGTGAACAGTGACAGTTATCAAGTAGGGTGCAAGTTGGCTGGCATCTTTTGTGAACTTTGTGAGCTGTGCCACAGTAATTTTGTGGCCTCTTGCTGAACCTTATATTTCATCATGGACTGCAGACGAGACTAGAATTAATGTCAAACTTGTGGCGTGATTTGCCACGTGTACGTATAGCAATGAAGCAGCTTATTGTGTGGTGGCACTTGTTGTTTAAGAGCAGCAGAATGTCTCCAGAAGACAGCGAGAGGTCAGGATGATGTTGAGTGAGCTGAGCCGCTGAAGTCATGCAAACAGTTCACTGACTTGCAAGGAGACTGTCAGAGATCTTTGAAGGAAGTTAGTGTCATGGTTGGTGCATCAGACAGAACAGATGAGGTGATTTCCTATGTCTAATTTGACCATAAGCACAGACTGAAGAATTTGTAACTAGGCTTGTGATCCTCAAAGAGAAGGAGCGCCGGGCTGATGCTTGCCAGGAGTGCCTTCAGTGTGGCCCGGGTAACTCACCCTTCACGCTGAGGGTCTCCAGTCAGGACAAGTATTGGATCCACATGTCACTTGTAACCTGTGTATTCCTCTTCTTGCTGTGGGTGGGTGGAAAACATGCCATCTTGACAATGAAGTGAGCAGGTTGATAACAAGTGCCACTTTCCCAAATATTGAATTATACACATCACAACCAAGCAACGTTTCTCTACTATCCATTGAAACAAGGGGAAAAAAGCAAAAGTGGCCAGCAAGAGATCAAAAGTATTGGCCAGTGAGAATGAAGTTTGCAGTGGGAGGTGGGTAGTTGTATGATAATAGTGTTATGTCGCCAGGAGAGAAACCAGAGCCAGTCAAAAGTAAAAATTTCATTGAGAATCGTACGTTTTTTGGCTTAGCAATGATGCCTCTCCAGCCCTCACATTCTCAGTAACACAGCTCTCTAAGTGCCACCCATTTCCAAGCTGGCCATTACTCTCTCAGTGGACCACCACCACCACCACTTACTGTTTACATCAATACTGGCATGTGTACTGATACTATAGCTTAATTAGATAAACGTGAAATTGGTGGTGATATCTCACATTACTCTTGGTTATAATACCCATTCAGTGCAGTGTTGGGGTGTAGTGTGTGGCTGTGGTCAACAAAATATGCATTCATGGTTTTTGCTTTCAATATGCCATCATGGTATTTTGGTAATCTTACAGCACAGACTTTAAGCTATAATATGAAAAAAAATCACTGAAGTATCTTTGTTTATTATGGAGATATGGCATGTTGAAGGTCACAAAACTTTGAATGAATGTGTTTCTCCCCATTTTTATTTGTGGTGCTTAACCCATACAACACCGGGACAAAAATGAACATTTTTGTCACGGGTGCCAGAATTTTGGGGGGCAATTTTGGAAAGAAAACATGATTTAAACCCTCACAGTATATACCTATAAAACTTGTCATCATCTGAATATGATAATGATAGTGACACATCACAATCCACAAACCATCCACTATCCTCTCCACTCAATAGCATCGACACTATCGTCCAGCGTGCAGTCATTTTCACCTGTAAAATCTGGAGAGACGCACATTTGACATGTTAACGCAGGAGTCACAGGTGACTGACTCACTTTCACTGGGTTGGTCTGGTGGTGGTTGGGAGGCTGTGAAATGCTGCATAAGAGTCAGGCTCTACATATAAAGATATGCTTGGGATTGGATGCTGACTGCTCCATATAGGAGCAATGAGCCATGAATAGCCTGGTGTATATATGTATAGGCTGTAGCAAAATTTGTATCAATGACATGCAGCATAAATATGCATGCGCTGCTGACAGTGTATAGATTAACCAACTTTGTTACTAAAATCCTCCAATAAGATAATATGATGGATTCAAGTTTCAAAAGTTAGATATGAAAGGGAAATACAAAGGAATTGTTTTTTGAGTGAAGTGGCAGGTGGGTGAAAGGAATTAACTCCGTAACCAAGTTGTGTTGTTTGTCAGGGAGCTTAACCCCTCCACCACCTCTCCTGTTTCCTTGGCCCGGCCCCATGCACTGCCCTTGCAGTGCTCTGTATCCCTCTTGTTATCATTGCTTTTTTTGCCACATACTTTTATTGATAAGACTTTTTGAGCTATCACCACTATATTCTTCATCAAAATCACCTAGTAGATGGCTAGGCTACAAACAAAGTGTTATAATCTTCATTTCTATGGAAGCCAGTGCCTCCCTGGCATCTATAAAAAGGAGGATTCTACCACTACTCACTGACTGACGGACTGCTGCCACTACTTTGCCAGCCAACCTTGAGATGTGGCAGCTTGACGTGACACGGCAGTCACTGATCTGCCAAAGCGATTGTGGGCTGAGCTTCAGTGTATCTCCAGTGCATAGTACTACACTCTAAACAAAGGATAAAACACTAAATGCTATACTGCCTGAATTTACCTCCCCTTTGAAACAATAGATAGCTTTACATACACCCAGATGTGATGGTATATCGTAGTGCATTGCCTGTCAAGTACATTTACCTGCTTGTATTTACCTAGTTGTAAAATACAAGAAAAAATCTATGCTTGTGCTGTCCCATCTCCATATCTATGAAAATCCAACATTTCTTTGAACTTATGAATTGTTCTTGATTCAACAAGTATTTAAGTATTTAAACCATTCCACACCTCAACACATCTTTGTGGAAAGCTGAACTTCTTGATACCTCTCCTGCAGTTGTTGTTTCTTAATTTCTGTCCATGTCCTCTTGTGTTACTAGTGTTCCAGACAAGTTAGTCTTCTTGATCTAATTTTTCCAGTTCATTCATTACTCTGTACACTCCCATTAAATCTTGACTTTCTTCCCCTTCTGTGTTCTAAACTTGTAAGACAAAGTATTTGCTGACTTTTTTTCATATGACCATTCACTTAGACTTGTTGTTGCCCTCTCTGTTGTCTCTAGTTTCCTTAAGTGTTTCTTTTTCTTTGGTGATCATGCTGTAGTTGTATATTCTAATTTTAGGCATACTAGGGTCGTTACCAGTTTTTTTTCATATGTTCATCAAAGTAATGCCGCCTTTATATTTCTCAAAATTCCTTGGTATTTCTTGTAATTCTATTGATGTGCTTTTCTGTTGGCAAGTATTTCACAATGATTACTCCTAGGTCTTTTTCTTCAGGCTTTTTAAAAATGTCTTCAGTCCCCATTGAATAAACTGCATTTGCACTTCTTTTTCTCATTCTAAACTGTACTTTGTATTGAATATTCCATTTCTCATGTGTGACCATTCTGCTATTTTATCCAAGTCTTGTTGTAGTGTCTCACAATCTTCTTTTTTGTTCACCCTCCTCATTAATTTAACGTCATCTGCAAACAGACGGATGTAACTTGTCCTTATTTTCTGGTATGTACATTATTTACATAGACTTTATGTGTGTATGCACTGGTGCTGAAGGGCTAAAAAGAAGATAAGATTGATTTATGGATGGGAATGGTAAAGGGAAATAGGTTGGCATGTTTTGTGCAGTTAGTGCCACATGTAAGCCTGATGGCTTCTGCATGGCAGCTTCCTTTATTTCCTTATGTTGTTTGTTATGTTATATTCCATGGAAGGGATTCAGCCTGAGTCACAGAAGGTGCTTAACACACTTTGAGAAAGAGACTTACTGAACACATGTGAGCGGTGACAGCATGACTAGGACTCCTTGGTTAGCAGTCAAGGCGACTCTGTCTCTCCTCATCTGTGCCTCCTCTTTCCCTTTTTTGGGCAGCCATGGTTCTTCCCCCAGGGATACCAGTGTCCCTGCCCATGACTGACCTAGCTGGTTGGGGTGGGGCTTGCAGCCCCTCCCTGTAAAAAACATCCACAGCCACCACCAATATTGGAGGCAGAGGTTGGGGTAGGGGCTATAGGAGCGGGTGAGCCTCTGGCCACTGCCCCGATCCAAGTATGACCGGGCAGACCTCTCGGGTGCCGAGGCACCACAGGGGCCTGCCTACCGGTATGACGGATGCAGGGGAAAGCCTGCGGGAGCCCTGTGTCCTGAGAGGGGCGGGAGGACCCCCTAGCCCTATTTCTAACTTTGGGGGTGCCAGTGGGGCTGCAGATGTGGCACCTACATGTTGGACCACTCCTGGGGTGAACCTTCGAAGGGTTCTGCGTGTGGGCTCCTGGAATGTCCTGAGTCTCTCAGAGGATCACCGACTGCCTCACTTATCAGATGAGCTCAGTAGGCTGAGGGTGGATGTGGTGGGGCTCTCTGAGACAAGGAGGCCTGGCAGTGGCGAGACCAGTAGTAAGAAGGGGTTTACTTACTACTGGTCAGGCACGAGCAATGGTCACCGTGTCAAGGGGGTAGCCATAGGCGTCTCACCAAGCAGACTGCAGCAGCCGTCTGCTGTAGAGGTTACTCCGGTTGATGAGCGTATAATGCGATTAAGGGTGAAGCACAGTGTAGGCTTCATGTCTGTTGTTGCAGTGTATGCTCCTACCGAGGTGTGTGAAACTGAAGAGAAGGAGATGTTCTATGCCAAACTCGACTCTGTACTGGACCAGTGTCCCCGTCGTGATGCACTCATTGTCCTGGGTGACTTTAATGCTGTTACTGGCACTGAAAGGGCTGGCTATGAAATATGTGTTGGTCCCCATGGTTCTGGTACCAGGAATGACAACAGCAGCTCTTTCCTTCTGAATTTTGAAAGATCCAGAAGGCTGAGAATTGCGGGTTCCTGGTATCAGAGACCAGTGCTGCACCGCTGGACTTGGTATAGAAATGCCGGAGGGGTAGCGAAGGAGATGGACCCTATCCTTGTCAGTACTCGTTAGGGGTTCCTCCAGAAGTGCAGGGTTTTTCGGAGTGCCGAGTTCTTTGCGACCTATCACAGGCTTGTTGTTGCTTCACTCAAGCTTCATGTCAAGTCCAGAAAGCCTCCAAGATATAACCACACTGTGTTTCATCTTGAGAAGCTGAAGGACTTGACATGTGCACAAGAGTATGCAGTGACGACTGTCTCCAATCGGTTTGGAGCGCTCGACACTCTTGAGGACCCTGAGGAGCTATGGGATACCTTCAAACGTGAGACTGCCAAGCTGCCAAGGAATGCATTGGGGAGCGCCCGAGGTCACGGAGTGGCTTCACCTCGGTAGAGACGCTGGAAAGTATTGAGGAGAGTCGCGCTGCCAGACTTGCTGGGGACCATGACCAGTACAGGGCTCTGTCACGTAGGACTAGAACTCTTCTGAGAAGAGACAAGGAGAGGTATGTCAGGGGTCTCGCTGAGGATATCGAGTGTCATTTAAATGCGAATGACCTCAGACCTGCCTATCGAGCTCTGAAGAAACTCCGCTCCAAGTCTACTTCTCAGGTGAGTGCTATCCGAACAGCAGATGGTTGCCTCGTGTCGGACGCAGATGGGCAGATGGCTCGTTGGGCTGAGTACTTTGAGCAGCTGTTCACGGTGGATCCTCCAAGCGGACAGCTCCAGACTGCAGGGTTGCAGACGCTGGATGCTGATCCACCCATTGACGAAACTGCACCCTCCATTGGCGATGTCAAAGAGGCTGTGGCAAAGTTGAGGGGTGGAAAGGCAGCTGGCATCTGCAGCATCAGTGCAGAGCTGCTCAAAGCCATGATCCGTGGGTTGCATGCTGTCTTGACTGCTGTATGGCATTCAGGTACCATTCCTCCTGACTGGAAGAAGGGGTTGGTCATCCCTATCTGGAAGGGGAAAGGGGAAAGGCAAGACTGCAACAACTACCATGGAATAACACTGCTCAGCATACCAGGCAAGGTGCTGCTTGCCCATTTGCTGCTGACACGGATCTGCACTCACCTGCTGAAGCATCAGAGACCTGAACAGTCATGGTTCACGCCCGGTAAGTCAACAAATGACCGTATCCTAGTGCTTCTCGTACTGGTGGAGTGCCGATGTGAGATTCGACAGGGAATGCTTGCAGCCTATGTCGATATCAAGAAGGCGTTTGATTCAGTGCATCGAGAGACACTTTGGGATGTTCTGCATCTCCGTGGGATTCCTGCAAGGATTATTGGTCTATTAACTGGCCTGTGTTCCGGGACTGTGAGTGCTGTGAAGTGTGGAAGATGCGTGTCCAGCTTCTTCCCTGTGAATACAGGTGTGAGGCAGGGCTGTGTGCTTGCTCCATCACCTTTCAACACATGTATGGATTGGGTACTAGGTAGAGTTGTAGAACAAAGTCATTGTAGAGCATCTGTTGGCAACACTGAGATTACAGATCTTGTTTTTGCTGATGATGCAGTAATCTTCGCTGAGTCACTGGAGGTTCTGGTAATGGCTCTAGAGGCACTGCACGAGGAGGTGAAGCCCTTGGGACTTAAGGTTTCCTGGGCCAAGACCAAGGTCCAGGTGTTTGGAGGCGTACTGGATGAAACAGTACAGTCTGTCCATGCGTGTGGCGAGGACATTGAGATCTTGAAAAACTTCACATACCTTGGTAGTGTTGTAGTGCATAATGATGGTGGGTCGAGCCAAGAAGTCACACGGCAGATTGGCCAGCCGGCCCACCACGGCGTTATGGATTCGCTCAACACGAGTATTTGGCGTTGTTGTTACCTGTGCAGACGGACAAAGATTTGGATCTTCAAGTCGCTGGTGATCCCTGTCTTACTCTATGGTTGTGAGACATGGACGCTGAACACCGACCTGAAGAGGCGATTGATGTCTGGTACTAGATGCCTTCGCAGGATCATGGGATACCGCTGGTATGACTTTGTGTCAAATCAGCGATTGTTCCACGAGACCGATTCGAGGCCTATTACTAGCATAGTCCGTCAGTCAGCGCCAACTGCGGCTATATGGCATGTGGCGCGATACCCGGAAGCCGACCCTGCCTGTCGGGTTGTCTCCGTAAGGGACAGCCTGACTTGGAGGAGGCCAAGGGGACGCCCACAGACTCTTGGCTGTGGCAAGTCGATGCCTCCTGCTGGGAGTCACTCGGTATGGGAAGGGAGCCTGCATGGAGACTCGCGAGGCGTGACCGTCAGGAGTGGCACCGTAGGGTAGGCGAGACAACGTGCCCCCCGGCGTATGCCCCCCATGATTGATTGATTGATTGAAAAAATATCTGTATTTGAACCTCCGCACATGTGGTTATAAACATAGGCTTCCTCCCTGCCGCTGCCGCTGCCACTGCCCACCCCTGGTATCCACAAAGATTTGTGGTGGTTGGTGAGTGAATGATTGGGCTGAGGAAATCATATGACATTGTTCACAAAGACATTTGTTCCTGACTCAGCTAATTCTTTTATTCTTTTTGGGGTTTGGCAATAATAGTCAGATTTTTTGCTTTCATTGTTTTTGTTACCCTTGGCTGGCTTCCTCCTGTTATACGTATAGAAAAAAGTGATACAGCGGCACATGCCCACAGCTACTCCTCACCACAGTCAGCACTCCTCATGGCCAGTGAACTCCATGATATAACAAGAAGACAATGATTCCCCAGTACTGAGACCTTAGCCCCCCTGGTGGAGGTGGTGTAGTGATGGGGTGATGAGTTCAGGCAGAGTATTATTTTTATTATTATTATTATCATCATCACTCGGTGTCACAGAGTCAAGGTGATCTTCATGACAATATTGTATATGGATACAAAGAAGATACCAACTATAAAAGGCTGTTGAAGAGCAGAAGCACAAACAATATAGTGAAAGCAACACACATGAAAAAAATGATAGAGGCAATGAAATGATTTGTGGTGAATGTGTAGAAGACTAGTTAAAAAGAACAATAGAATGAATAAAAACTGCACTGCAGGAACACACAAGATCTAGTATAAGCAATAAGAAGCTGAAGAAAGCATGATTTTGTAATACAAAAAGTGAAGTTTTGTATGGAATTCCAAAAATACAGCAGAAGAGAAGGATGGAAATTTTTGCAGCCAATACTCATGGTGATGATCAGCAGCAGATGAATTTGCCTCCATGTTCTGCTTTATTTTCAGTATTTCATGCAAAACTTTACTTTTTGCGTAACAAAACCATACGTACCTTCTTGGAGGTAGTAAAGCTTGTAAACAGTTGCTGCTAAGGATGTTAGTTTGTGAACAAAAACATAATATGTAATATATAAGACAGTATTGTATGGTGATATCTACAGTAGCCACCATACTGAAAAACAAGGCAGCCATTAATGCTGCTGAGGTGGCGATGGATGTGAAAAAGCAACTTAAGCGATCTGTGACAATGGACAAAATAGAAAAATTGTTATAGAAAATGACAACTTTTATAAACTTGGGTTTTGCTAAGGTTAGAACAAACTATGTGATCAATAGTCAAACATTTTAATATTCAAATAGCCATTTGGAACAAATGAAGTCTGAGTATTGAGTCTCCACTGTATAAAGTATCTTAATATGGTGGGGACAAATGATAAGTATATATATATATATATATATATATATATATATATATATATATATATATATATATATATATATATATATATATATATATATACAGTGGTACCTCTTGATTCGAACACCCTTTGACTCAAACACTTCACAATCCGAACACATTTGGCAAACAAATTTTGACCTACAATCTGAACGCGGCCTCGCAATTCGAACACAAAAACACGTGGCGGCCGACACCTCCTTCCCACCAGTCCGCCGGTCTCGCTTGCACTTCTCCGCCGTGAACACCTCTCTCTATTGCAACTCGGGAACGGCTTTCAAGTCACTCCGGCCCCTAGTTGCCTTGGTTACTCCGGCCCCCAACCCTGGTCACTTCCTACCTACCACCCCAGTCAATGCGGCCTTCTACTCTGGTCACTGGCAAACATATTTACCAATGAAGATATCTTTAACACTTTAAATAACCAATTAAGAATAAATTGTTAAATATCATTGTCATTTGCACAAACTAAGATAATATGATAATTTGCAGTTTTGTACAATAATTTATACTTTTCTTGAAATAATTCCTGTTGGAAATTATGCTGTGAGAATATATTCTACTTGATGAGAGAGAGAGAGAGAGAGGGGGGGGGGGAGAGGATGGTGAGTGGCTGGAGGAGGGAGGGAGTTGGTGGGAGGCGGCCTACTCGGTCTGTTTGCGTATGGAATGGGAGAGGATAAGGACTTTGCATATCTAATGGGAGAGGATAAGGACGGAGGGAGCGATCTGTTCCTGTATTCAGTGCATGGGAGGGAGGGAGGGAGGAGGGGACCCGGGGGGAGGCTTGTCTAGTCTTCATCGGGACTCGGGAGTTTCGCACCGATGTAAATAATGTTTTTGTTATGCCTGTTTCTTTTATGCATTTCATGTCTGTGTTTACTTTGTATTTTCAAATTGTGAATAATATCCATGAATTATGATGAGATGAGGGGAAAACAAGGTGCCAGTATGTTAAGTCATGTTGCCACTCTGGTGGGTCAGGACCTATTTTGTTTTTTTCCCATTACTTCTTAATAATGGCTATTGCGTTTTTAAGTATTGCAGCGATGTTAAGGGACCAATTTCTCGCAATAGCTGGGGTTGAGTGTAGTATTTTTTAATTTAAAATAAAGTGGAATGGATTAAATGTTTTTACATTAATTTCAATGGTAAAAACTGCTTCCTAATTCAAATTTTTGCTGTTTGAACAGCCAAAAAGAACGAATTAAGTTTGAATCAAGACACTGTATATATATATATATATATATATATATATATATATATATATATATATATATATATATATATATATATATATATATACGCACAGTTGGGTCTCCTTACAGGTGCATTTGTTATAGAAGTTTGTGCCTTGTAGGTAAATACACACACACACTCACTTATGTAAGAGAGACACTGGCCTTGGGCAACAAAAATTTAAGAAAAACAAATACCCACTAGAGTGTCAGTCCCCAAAGAAACATGAAAGGAAGGATTAGATATCAAAGCACAATTGTCTTGAGACGTTCATCGTGAAAGTGTTCCAGTCATAAAGAGGAGGAAATACAGAAGCAGACAGAGTCCTAGTTTACCAAAAAATAAAAAAAAAAATAAAAAAAATGATTGGGTAATTCTTGCATTAGGTAAGGTAAGGTAAAGTGGGGGGCTTACGCTGTATCAGCGCGTGGCTGCGGGCGCTCATCTCCCGTCTCCTTGGCCTTTGAGCCTGTCTGTGGTGGAATAGTCCCTTCCCCCGGGACATGGGGCCAGCATGAAATCCGGGTTTCCACAGTTTACCTTCCCTAGGTTGCCCTAGGTACCCATTTATCGACCAGTGAAGGATGAAAACCTGGGTGGGGTCCGCGCCGTCCTCGTCCGGGATCGAACTCGGGCCCACGGATTCGTAGCCAGACGCGCTAGCCACTGCACCGTGGCGGCGCTATTAGGGACATGGACAAAATAGGAGTGTAAGAAAGAAGTAAGTCTGTTGCAGTGAGGCTGCAAGAGGAAGGGAGGCATGCAGTTACCAAGATCAGAGGAACAGTTAACATGAAAATAGTGATAGAAGGTAGCAAGAGATGCAACATTCTATTGGCATGAAAGAAGCTGAACCCAGTCAGAGGAAAATTGATGAGACTAAAGTTATGATTGCATCCTCTTTAGGAGAGCAGTATCCACTAATATATGTGAAGATTACTCTGTGCATGGGTGGATAAGGCCTTTGTACAGAGATAGCAGTTGGGGGGTGAGAAAAACTGGCAATGACTCATAATGTCTAACATTATAGAAGCTGTTTTTGCTAGAGATGAGATGTGAAGTTTCCAGTGTAGATAATAAATAAAAAACAAACCAAGAATGTTGTTCAATATAGAAGAGGGGAATAATGTAGGGTCATTGAAGAAGAGGGAATAGTTGTCTGTCATAAGGTAACAGAAGATGGAGGAATTGAGTTTTGAGACATTGAATACTACTAAATTTTCTGTGTCACTTCCAGAAATTTTAGGGAGAGATTACAAGTCATGTGTTCCAAGGCATCCCTGCATGATCTGTTTACTTTATGAAGGACTGGCCTTTTCTGACAGGACGTACAAAAGTGTAGGGTAATAATATCATTAGAGAAGTAGTAGTGTATAGAATGAATGGTTTGGTTTAGATGATCATTGAGGAATAATAGGAAGAGAGTGGATGACAGGAGAGAGAATCCTAAGGAACACCCTTATTAATAGATTTAGAAGAAGTACAGTGGCCGTGTACCATAGCATAGAGAGAATCCTAAGGAACACCCTTATCAATAGATTTAGAAGAAGTACAGTGGCCGTGTACCATAGCATAGAGAGAATCCTAAGGAACACCCTTATCAATAGATTTAGAAGAAGTACAGTGGCCGTGTACCATAGCATAGAGAGAATCAATCCTAAGGAACACACTTATTAATAGATTTAGAAGAAGTACAGTGGCCGTGTACCATAGCATAGAGAGAGAGAATCCTAAGGAACACCCTTATTAATAGATTTAGAAGAAGTACAGTGGCCGTGTACCATAGCATAGAGAGAATCCTAAGGAACACCCTTATCAATAGATTTAGAAGAAGTACAGTGGCCGTGTACCATAGCATAGAGAGAATCCTAAGGAACACCCTTATCAATAGATTTAGAAGAAGTACAGTGGCCGTGTACCATAGCATAGAGAGAATCAATCCTAAGGAACACACTTATTAATAGATTTAGAAGAAGTACAGTGGCCGTGTACCATAGCATAGAGAGAATCAATCCTAAGGAACACCCTTATTAATAGATTTAGAAGAAGTTCAGTGGCCGTGTACCATAGCAGCAATAGAACAGTCGGAGAGAAAACTTGAGATGAAATTCTGAAAGAATGGGTCAGTTTGTCACGGAAAGGGACAGTCTTGTGGTGTTCCCTACTACACTGCCTACTACACTGCAGGAGTATTAAAAAAGAAAAAAAAATGGTTATTACTACAGTGATGGTCAGAAGTCAAGTAACTTTTATCAATCACTTTCTGTATTTTGACTTTGGCCTTGGTCTGGAATTCTGTGGTCTGCCCAGTCTCCTTACAAAGCCTGCCGACTGACAGCTTCCTAATAGACCTGGTGACAAAGAACAGTATGTAACCAGGGAAGTGAGTGCAAGATGACACTCGACTAGCAGCCTGCTGCACTGCTGTACAAAGGTGGCCAGTGTCATCACTCGGCCTCTGCTCACACTGGCCTTTTCATTTGCAAGAGGTCACTGTGTTTAGCTTTTCACTACTTTTGTTATTCATTTATGTATTTATTCATTATTGTTATTGTTGTTATTTATTTAGTTTTATTTATATTATTTGCTTTGTTAGTGTGTCTTTTGTAATTAGTAGTTCCTTTTGGTGGTTATTTAATTGACTTTTTCTCCTGGCCTCTCTTCTCCCTTGTTAATTCATGATTATATTTTCATTTGGAGTTATAGAAGTACTGATAGTAACAAAGAGTGATAACAAAAGCAGTAGTGATAGAAGAGAGTTACAGTTAATCACCATAACAAGTTCTCTATTAGCACTGATGAAAAGAACTTCAGTGTGAATCATGTTTTTATTTAGTATCCATAATTGCCCATTGAAGTGAAGTATCAAGACTGAAAACAAGAAATGCACAAATACACACCGTCAGTTAGTGAATAACTGAGTCATTTTGTTTTTTGTGTAAGAGAAGCAAAGTGATATACAGTACCAAAATACATCACACAAAATAATACACAGTGCATAATGGTCAATACCCAATACATAATGAAACAAAACATGCAAAATAACACAGGAACACAGGATGCAAAATTGATAATATACAAAAGACACCACTACACTACACCACACAATACAATATACATAATACAAAATAGTGACTACATAGTGCATATATTTGTCCTCACTCCAAACAAGCAAAACAACAACAACACTCCCAATACATGATACCCAGTTGAGTCAAGAACACCTAATAAGGGCAGCTAATTAACACACCTGCTCCAATAAAGGGCAGGTATGTAATTCCCACACCAGTTAGTTCTTCGTCAAAGCAAACTAACATGACTTCCAATAGAGCAATAAAGTTTTCCACTTAATGACCACACCTCATCCTTACTGTCCTCAGGTGCAGCCAGTAAGGAGGCAAGTGGCTCTTCTGTCACCTCAGTCAGTTCCAACCACGAGGAGCTGGTGCGTGCCTATCACGCCCACAGCCACACCAACGGCGGCCCAACCACACCCGAGTCCGGCCGCAGGAACAAGTGTGGTAGGTGGTGTTACTGCAGTGGTGATGAGGGTACTGGTGGTGTGAGGTGGAAATTGGTGTGTTGGAGAGGATAGTGGTGTGACTGCAGTGGTGATGAGGGTACTGGTGGTGGGGTTGGTGGAATTTAGTGTATTGAGGTGGCTGGGTGGGATGGCAGTGGCAAGGAGTGATGGAGTGGTGGGAGAGTGTTAGGCAAAAGTACACTCATGTTCCTACAGTGACTAGAGGTGATGGTGCCAGTGTGGGAGGGTGACCCTTTACTGAACAATGGAAGAGAGAGAGAGAGAGAGAGAGAGAGAGAGAGAGAGAGAGAGAGAGAGAGAGAGAGAGAGAGAGAGAGAGAGAGAGAGAGAGAGAGAGAGAGAGAGAGAGAGAGAGAGAGAGAGAGAGAGAGAGAGAGAGAGAGACAGAGAAAATAATACAATTTCCCATTTTGTGTGATTTCTTATGATTTATGATTGGTGGATTTGTGCTAAAGAATAATAATTGAAAACAATCATGAATCTCTAGAAATACATTAAAATATTAAAAAGGAAAAATGCATACAAAAAAAATCTTCAGTTTAATACAATGCATAAGTGTTTATTTACCAATATACTTTTGAATGAACATTTAACAATGATCTTTAAATATTTTCTTAATGTCTTGATATTTGATGACACATGATCCTTGCTGTGTTACTACCTTGGAAACACTCTGTTGATTTATTTATGCAATGCATCTTTTCATACATTATAGTCATTTGTCACTGGAGAGAGGACAGACAGCTGCCACCACCACACCTGCTCCTCTCCCCTACAGGTGTGGTAACAAGTAGTGAGGTCACCACTGAATCTGACACACCTGCTGAGCCTGACCTGGTGTCCTTCTGTGCTGCACTGGGCAACAACAGAGCCCTGCGAGTCCCTGCCCTCTTCAAACCAGGTCAGTCAGTGTCACAGGAAGCTCCAATAGGTACTTTAGAGGAGTGCAAGGATTCCTTCCAACACAAATAGACTTGCAAAACATATAGTAGTAGTTTATCAGTATACCAGGCTGGCAATCCCTCATAGGGTGGCCTCGTAAAACACTACACACTTGTACACTCTTAACTCCATCACCCGCTGGTGTTAAGGGGACCACCTTACTACATCTCAGTAAATCAGGCATAACACAACTGGCCACATACTTAGAATAAAAAAATAAATGAATAAATAAATAAATAAAAGGTCTTGCTTAACTGTTACATTAGGTGCCAAGAAAGTTTGGGAAGTTGATAGACTAAAAAACAAACTGCTTTGTGGTGCTTAGTGCTGGAATAAACACACAGTGAGCATAAAGAGGTGGTGGAGTCAACACTTGGAGATCAAAGAGACCATTACAAGGGGAAGGGACAGTTCAGCCCTCCTTGGCCTGCCTGGTGTGAGTGAGTGTACTGTTCCTGAGGCAGGTGTCAGTGTGGCATCCATCTACATCACATAGAAGGACAGACAGGAGAAACAAAATAGCAGAAATATGGTTAGATGGAAAAAAAAAAAAAAAAAAAAAGTTCTCAAATTCATTGGTAATTGAATGGTAATGAGGTTGTTAGTGCCATGTAAGCAAGGAGTTTTGAAAGATTAGACAAAGTTATGGAGCATGAGATGGGTCAAAATAGGTTGGCATGTTTTATATAGGCACTGACTGCCACATGTAGGACTGATGGCTGCTTCTTGGAACTTTTCTTGTTTCAATGTTCTTGTGTTGGTCCAAGGAATAAAGTTTTGATGAGTGATCGTAGACGTAAAGACAAGGTCACTCACTCATCAAGAGCATCAATCTGGCTTTAATACGAGCAGCTTTCAGTGAACACAAGTTGTTTTACATTTATTAACTTAATTAATGGAACTTCTAATAAGATCAACAATTAAACCCATTCACTGCAATAAGCAATAATTTATAGAAACAAACTGGAAAGGAATCCATACATTTAGCAATTCTTAGTGTCTGTGTAAAGTTTGAGGAGGAAGGCTTTACATCAAGAACAAACACTTCGGAGTGCTGAGTGACCGAGGACAGATGTGCCACCAGGTACCAGGGAAAAGGTGGTTCATTGAGTTTACTTGACCTTTTCACTTTTGCACATTTCTACTTACATTACCTTCCTTGCCTTGCCAAAGTGCTGTGCCCCTGCAGACACACAGGGAATCCTTGATATTATGCACAACTTTAGATTGCATGAATTCAAAATAGCACGGTGTCAAAAAATAGGATTTCTTCTCATATTACACAGATTCCTTAAAATAACTCAAAAAACAACTCGATTTCTAACAACTCTTATCCTTTAACATAGTGTGTGTGTGTACAGTTCACTCCAGTACTGGGGGTGATCATCCTTCCATTGCATAAAATTTACTATGCACGCTTCTTTTGGGAACGCATCTGTTGTACAAATCAAAGAGACTCTGTACATGCAGCTCTTCCTCTACCTCCTACGTATTGTTCTTCCCATTACATTCATGTACTTCTTCTGTTGTCTGCCTCTTGCTCTGTTACCTGTGATTCCTCCTCTCAATCCCTTCAGTACTGGGGCACTTTTTTACCCGAGTTTTGGGTGTGATTAGACAAATTTAGTGACATTAGGAAGGGTCTATGGAGGTCAGAAAATTCATTGCCAGAGTCTATACAATATTGATCCCCTACATGAGTTTCTGAAGCTGTAGAAGATTAGCAAGTAATAAGCAGAATAAATAAGAAGAATGTGTCCCAGTACTGAAGGGGTTAAGCTTAGGTCCTGTCTTTCCCCCTCTTACATGTCCTACAAATTTTATCTGACTTTCTCATATCTTCACTATTAGTTTTCTTTCACAACCCATTCTTCTGAGCACTTCTTCTTCTTTTGTTGTTCTTTCTTTCCAAGAGCCATTGCCAACATCACGTTTCAAATGCCTCCAGCCTCTTCTCCATCTATTTATTCAACATTCAGGCTTCAGACCCATACAGCAACACTGTCTATATGAGTATGTGTGTTATAACTGCTCTTCATCTTGTATTTACTGACAAAATTTAATGCTGATAATTGTGTTTCTCATCTTCTGAAATGCCTTTTTAACTGGTCTTCATTTTGTATTTATTGATAGATGAATGCTGGTAACTGTGTTTCTTGTCTTCTAAAATGTCTTCTTAACTGTTCTTCATCTTTTATTTACTGACAGATGATGCTGGTAATTGTGTTTCTCATCTTCTGAAATGTCCTTTTTGTTTCACGTATTATTCTTTCAATTTCCTCTGTACATGCTCCATCTTTTATTATGTAGCTTCCCAGGTAGCAAAATCTTCTTATCACCCATTTCATGATTTTGTCATTGGATTCTGTCTTCTTACTGATCACTGTCACTTCTGTCTTTTCTATGTTGAAAGTTAGTTAGACCTTTTGCTTCACTCACCTCCTTCACTGCTACAATATCATGTAATTTCTCTTGTGAATCTGCAATCAAAACCATATCATGTGCATACCTTACATGATTGATATTTCTTCCCCTCATAGCAAAACCTTCCTTGGTCTCACAATGTAAAGAGGATAATAGATCTGGAGATACAACACACCCCAGATGTACTCCTCCTCTTATCATATTATATCACTCTGACCTGCTGCTCCCTCTCCTTCAGCTGCTTTCTGCCACTTCCACTACATTTTATTCACCATTCTGAAATCTGTTCTGTTCACTTGCATATGGCAATTGAAGCTTCAAGCTTACATTGAGATTGGATTTCTTCTTTATTCTACCTTTTTTTTTTATTACTTAAGCTTTCTGTTGAGAAGAATGAACACGGATAAACAACAGGAATTAGTATTATTCACTTCTCATATAGTATAAATATTTCAGGACAGAATAGTGCATTAGTTTATTTTTGTAATGTACACAATGTGTGTATAGTGTAAATTTTGTCACCTGTGTAATAGAAATGAGAGAATGAAGTGATTGAGGTCAAACAGAAGGCCAAGCTGCTGCTCTCTTTACCCAAGGATCAATATATTTGTTCCATTATTATTCCCCACAACATCTGTACATGTTCCATCATTATCATCCATCCATCCATCCATCTTTGTCTAAACTCCTTAGGGACTAACACTTTCACTGGACATTTCTTTCTGTATTACCTTTGTGAAGCCTTAAACCAATACCATTCCTGCTTTAAAAAATATAATAAATAATAATAAATAATTCATCCATCCATACATTTACCTTATTTATTTACCTATATATTTACACAAAAACCTGACCAGCAACTTTTACATTACAAAATTTATCCATCCATCTATTTTACCTTGTTTACCTATTGATTTACACCCAAGGCTTACAAAACACTAATGTTAAACCTTCAACCCTTTCTGTGGCAACGTGCATTTTACTAATCTCACACTGAGGACCAAGACTCTGTGCCACACCATCATTTTCATACAGTACAAGTTATTTCAGAGAGCTGTTACTTACTTGTTTTTTAAATCGTCTTTCAGTTTGTTCTTGCTGTTTAGCTAAAAGCTTGAATTTTGTCAATTAGCATCAAAAGTGTAAAAAATTGTTGATAAAGGGAACTGAGTTGAATGTAGCTTAAAGTGAAATTTTTCATAATGTATTGTACAAAAGAGTACTTCAGCACCAAGAGAAATAAGCCTATAATTTTCATTTTCTCTTTCTCGTGTTCTACATCTGTTTATGTACACAGTGATACATAAAAGTTTCCCATGAGGCCCCAGGGAAGGCTTGCAAACATTCAAACAAGCACATGTACTTATTATAGCTGACTTTGACCCACCTGCCTCCGCTGCCTCTGTTGTGTGGCTCTCACTGCTCACTACAGGAACATGGGAACAGGTTGTGGGCCACTCACTCAGTCTAGGAGTAATGGCTCCACCACATGAGAAGCACAAGGTTCCATTTCAAATTTATGGCCAATATTTCTTTGACCACATCTCATTGTGGACGTCATAATTATAGTACATCCCACAGCACTGAATGACAAAATTATTGTGGACTTGTGGTACCTACATCCTTTGGTGCTGAAAGGGTTAACTGCTTTTTGATACATACCTCCTTAATTAATAATAATCACTCTAAACCATCTTTACTTGTTCTCCATTCTTTGAACTGTCAAGAAATTGCAAAATCTTTCCTTTTTAATCCTTTACTTTTTATAGTGTGTATATGCTTATAGCAAATATTTCATACATTACTTGTGATGGTGTCAGTTGCTTCATATTACAGTGACAGGTTTCATAATATTCATTCACCCCACCCATACATTTGTTCCTTTGTGCACTGGTATGTTTGCACCCCACCATGACTAACAGCTGCCCCGCCGCCCACCAGATGGCGACTACCAGACTGTGGCCGACGTGGTGGGTGGCGGCCGCTCCAGGACAGAATCCACCACCAGTCATGAGGAAAGTTCAGACGAGGCCAGAAGTGCATCGTCCCACCGCAGGTCACGGGGACAGGAACTGCAGGCCAGACAGGGTCACCGCCCCTCCCGTGGTGACCCGGACTACAGCTACGCTCGCCCCGTGAAGAAGCAGTGCCCTCCACCCCCTCCTCTGTCCTCCACTGAAAGCAACAGGTGTGTGAGTTGGTGAGGTCACTGACAGACACTCACACCTGTCCACTCGTTACTTAAAGTTACCTGGCCGCTACACAAGTTTGTGGTCCTGTCTCTGTATCTTTCCAGTCTTTCTGTTCATTGGTGTACACTTTAAACTTTCCCTGCTTCATCCTTTTATCCATTCTCTATCATTCCATAAAGATATGTTTGTTACTTGAACATCTTTTCTCTCTCTCCCTCTCCTTTTTTTCTTTCCTTCTCTTATAATTATTCAGGTTCATCTCTTTTCCATAACAAAAACCATCTCTGTCTGGTTCTTCCTGTGGTTTGTTCACTGATCCCTAAGCTGCAATGGCTTTCACACACACACACACACACACACACACACATCTCTCTCCAATCTATGTCAACACTCCTATGTAGAAAGATATGTTTAGGCATCTCTCTTTTGTTCAACTTTCTTTTAATCTTTCATCATATGCCAAGTCATCCAGTTCTGGTACTATTTGAGTTACTACTCTGTACTCTTCCCAATCTCTACATAAAACATTGCAGAATTAAAGCCTAGGAGAAATAAAATGATGTTACCTGCTGGTGGTGTGGTGATGTGGCATGCAGATGGTGGTGGTGTGTGTCATGTGGTGAGCCATGTGGTGTCTTCCCCAGCGCCGAGTATGGAGAGGGCAGCCAGACCACCTACAGCCGACGACACACCCTGGAGTTTTCTGAGGCAGAATGTGACCACCCCTCCATCAAGCAAGGTTAGTTAGTGGCTGAGATCAATGGACGGATGTTGGCATACACTGTAATGGATGGATGCATGCATGGATGGATGGATGGATGGATGGATGGATGATGTTGGCATGCATATATAGTGTAAGTTTGTAACACTAGGATGTTCATGATATCCACAGACCTGGTAATACTAGCAATGATTGATGCTCTCACTCACTGATTGGTATACAGTACGTGAAAATATTAGTGCAATACCTCCTTCTTCTCCTTTGCCCATTACCTTTCAGTTATTTATGAGTTGCCACCATATATGTAGTGTTCTCCTGTTGTTTCTGTCCCTTGCTCTTCCCCAGTGACTCCCATCCTGTGCAGTTGTGTCTCGATTCCATCCACCTCACTTTCTCTTTGGCTCTACCTTCCAAGCTCTTTCAATCAGGTCCTTGGCCTTCTCTTCTTACCTTGTAGTCATGTATGGTTCAAATTCACAAATAGCATTCAGAAACTTTTGTACATGATACCCATAAAGATGATTAAGCCAAAACTAGCACTGACCAATGTTCTCACTCACTGATTGGTGTATATTATGTGCAAGATATTATTAACAAGACTACAGTTGAATAAAACAGTACAGTTAACAAATTAAAACATTATATTACACATAGGGGAACTAGGAATGGATTGGCCTCCCCTTCCTCCTTGGACCTTTCCCAGGACATGAAGGAGCCAGATCAGTAAGCATCACGAGTGTCTGCACCTTTCAGTAATTCCATTCCTCCCTAAAGCCTCCCTGAGCCTGCAGCTCAGCAGTGTCTCGGCTGTCCCTCCTCTGCCTGTGCCTCTCAGTAATGGACCAGTACTTGCATTGGGTTAGCAATTAGGGAGCGGGATGGCCAGTTCTCTTGTGAGTTAAGCAGTTGTAAAGCAGTGTCAGGCAACATATTTTGTGTGAGTGGCAGCATTACACATTTCAAATGAACGAAGAATGAAGTCGTGTAAAAACTCCAAACAGTTGCTTTTATTTGCTTTTTCATTTCTTGTTGAAAACCCTGAATTTATCACACCATGATTAACTAAAGGAGTCTCAGAATTATTAGGATTTCATTTTGAATACAAATTGGATCACTCCTTGTCCTAAGTACAGGACACTGTACAGCCTTAGTAAATCTTACAGGCAAGGAAGACCAACTACCAAAATAGGAGGAAGCTAAGATAGTAAAAAGTGGTCTAAGCAAGTTTGGTAGGAAAGCCTTGGAGTCGCTGTGCATCGCTACAGAAAAAAACAACTTAAACAAAAGACTGAGCGACCTTGTGTGGATAGAGGCGGCAGCGCTGGTCACGTGATCGTGTGACCCAGGAGGAGGGTGACAGCGAGTCTATCAGGTCCCCCTAACTTGTCTCCAGTAGTCTCCTTAAATCTAGACAGTTTGCTCTGCAAACCATATTCCCCTGAAGAAGGCCTATGGGCAAAACCAGATGGAAGTAAAGTGTTTGCCTTCCTGCCCATTTTCCCTCACTACCTTCCACAACCACAACTCGTCCTAATGTTCCCATAACATTCCCAAACACTTCACTGACCTGTGTGTGTGTGTGTGTGTGTGTGTGTGTGTGGGCAGGACAGACCGGCTGAAATGTTGCCGCAGTGTGGTGCCATGCATCCCCCACAGAAACAGTGGAGCTCTCCCACCAAAAAAGGAATTGAAATATATAAATGTTATATACACTTCACTGATCTTGGCTGAAGGTACATTAAATTTAAGCATTCAATGTATGCAAGTTAGAATCACTACCAAAAGTTACTTGGTTTCTACTAAAACTGTTATGTAAGTATAAGATACTGCATTATACAATGTACATTTAGAACATTATAGTCTAGTTAGACTCTAACTAGTGTGGCTAAACTTACATATTTCTATTGAAACTCTAACTGTTAGAGTTTCAATAGAAATATGTAAGTTTAGCCACACTTTTCAAAACAAGACAGCAGCAAGTGATACAGCATCAGTCAGTGGCTGTGTTACCATGTTCTTGTTCCCTCAACTGGTAAAACTCTTATTAGAGACCTTGTGAAATAGTATTGCATGATTGATAACCTACATCATTGCTGCCCCTCACAGCAGGAGTGGAACAACCTCTGGAGCAGCTGATGGCCGACCTGGAGCTGGAGAAGATGGTTCAGGATGCTAGCAAGACGGCTCTTTGACACTTCCAGTAGTGGTAGAAGCCTCCCTTTGCCACCATCACTACTCTGCCACTACACTGAGGCTGTATTCTTCAGGGCTTCATTGTTGGTTGCAATTGAGGCTTCCTTGCTTGGTAACACTGTTCTTAAACACTGTGGGCTTTCACTGCAACAATCTCCAAGCTTTCAAGATGATAGGTTGGGTTTCCCTAGATATTTTTCCCACTGGTGGAAAATCCTCCTTGGATTCACAAAAGCCACACCAACTTCTTTTTTTATCGATGTAAGAGTATGAAGGTACAGTGCCAAAGTGTCTGGGAATACAAAGCCACAGTTGGTGTATTGTTTTGATCTGTGGCCGAGTGTGTGAACTGATGTCCTGAGTCCTGCATCCTGCGTCAGGCTGTTGGTGCCGGCAGGTGCTGAGATGGTGGTGGTGGTGGTGGTGGTGGTGGAGGTTGAGGCTTTTGGCTGTGCAAACACCCCTTCCTTGGCTCCATGCAGGGTGGTGCACTAAGGTGTTCTTGTCAAGCTTGCTTACTCAAGTTGGTGTTGTTGTGTCCACTCTTGCCTCATACAAGTAATAAGTGATTCTCAGTGAGTGTTGTGTTGTGGTGGTGCACAATGCTGCTGAGTGAGGCTGGAGTGCTGTCTGTTCCATTGCATTGACAGTTGGTTAAGCATCAGTGTGTTAACACCTGAAATTTGTTCAGTACTTTGCTTTAGTATGTTATCACTAAAGTGTTGTTATCATCAGTTAAGGATGATCACTGTGATAGTCAGCAACCAGCCAGTGAATAATGAGGCAGACTAAGGAATTCACAGATAGAAAACAATCTTTTGCTTAAAGCTTACTACGGAAAGACAAGCTAAAGAAGATTATTCTGAGAGATAGAAAATGAAAATGTTGTATTTTTGAACTAACAAAAAAAAAGAGACAGGATAGATCATTCAGTGGTAAACGACAGAAATTTTGCATGGATTGATGCAGGGAAGACAAAATAGACTAGAAAACCTCAAGAGCTAAAAGGTGAAGGAAAGACGGCTAACAAAAGGTGAGGCAGAGTGGAAAAGAATGAAGTAATAGTGTCATTACCACTTCAGTAAAGTAATCACAAGCAATACAATAAAATAATTTGAGATGAAAAGTTACTAATGATAACAATGCTGCTGCATGATAACAAGGTACTGTATGTCCCTGCTCTCACATAGGATGGCAGGTGCTGAGTGACTGACTGACTGAGAGGGAGTGAGTGTAATCCATGCTGGTTGTCTTGAATATTGACCAGGCAGGCACCAGTGGGGTGGGGTCAGATGCTGCTTGGTCTTCCCAGTGACTGCTGTAAATGCATGGCAGATACTTGAGGCTGTTACAAGGTGCATACTGTTGGTGGTCCTGTATGGCAGGCAGGTACAGCACCAGGGAGTGTGGGACCATGCCAGGTACCACAGCCATAGCCACACTGTTTGTATATGATAACATGGGTGCTATAAAAAGGTTACCACATTATGTAATATTAGGGATGGTTGTGTAGGATGACCAGACACCAGGGACTGTTGTTGTACATATGTACAGCAGCAGTATGTGGTTACATTACAAGTGATAGGAGGTGTTACTTGTGGTTACTGTATAGTGGTCTTGTATATTGTTACCAGATACCACTCAAGAAATATACTAGGGATTTTTAATAATGGTTGTTGACTAGTAGGGAAGGTTATGATTCTTGTTTATCTTTCTACAGGTACTTGGGGCCATATATGAAGAACACAGGCTTCAATAAGTACATGTACGATACATTATGACTAGGGGGTCGGGGCAGGGCAGGGCAGAGCTGGGTAGTACAGTATACTTATGTATACATACATATACCTATATAATACAACAAATCAAGGCAACATTTGTAAATATATTATTGTATGTAAACTTGAATGATGATTCTATATATGAGCTTCTGTATTGAAATGTGATAAATACATATGTACTACATTGTCATGGTATGTAGATGGAGGATGTACCACTGGCAAGGAGTAGTGTATTGTGATGGGGTGAATGAAGCAAAAGGAGTGGATTGTTTGTAGAGATAAATCACAAAAGATGATTGTGAATGATGACAAGATGTTTAAGCTTTACTAATGAGCGAGTGATTGCAAAAGAAGAGGGAATTCTATGAGGTAAAGAGAAATTTTTTCCTTGTGTCTGAACAAGGGATGAAACCACAGAGGTATATAATTATAAATACCTAGTCAAAGATAAAGGATTTTTTACACACAATTACATAGTATGATGAACAGTGAGGCAAAATTGGAGAATCCAAAAGGTAAAAAGGATGAACTATTTTAAATAATACATGTATGAAAACAAAAGATCAGAAAGGGAGAAGAGTAATTTATAAGTGAATAAATAGAGAGACGAGAGGATCAGATAGTAACGAGGAGAATCTTTACACATGAAGTAATGAAAGAAAGATTAAACAAGGAGGAGAGTTCAAAGTGGTGAAAGATGTACCTAAACTTTTTTTTTTTTTTAATTTAAGTGAACACAGAGACAGATGAGAGCACTGAACACTAAAAGATGAAGAATTTTCATCCAAACTAATAAATGAAGGACAAAACAAGGAGAGGGTTTAAAGTGGTGAAAGATGAAGACTTATGGGGACGAATAAGCAGAAGAGAGGCTGAAGTGACATAACGACAAAGGATTTTTATCACCATTCTTATGTAACTTGAAATTTTTGATGTGAAGTACATACATACATACATATTAAGAAGAACGTCCCAACCTAAATATATACATGCATACATGTATGTGTTGTGTTGTGTTCCTCACCTGCTATTCACACACACACACCTCTTTTGTGTTAGTTATCCTCCTCTTCCTCCTCCCTCACCTCACCTATAAACAACTACATTATTTCTTACTTTCCTGGAATCTGTGAAGGTTTTTTTGTCATATACATATCAACATTTTTCTCATTTCATAAAAGTGGATTTTGTCTTTTAATTTTTCTTTGATTTAATTTTTTTCACTTACAAAATCAATATTTTTTGAACTTGCACCTTCAGTCACAGATTTTCCATGTAACCTTCACTGAGTTCACTTGGACATACACTTTCAGCTCCAGCTCTTTTCATAACTTTGTAAACTTTCATTTGCTTTACACATTATCACCAACCATGAAAGGTGCTGAAAATGTTTAACTTCTAACCTGAAATGTGTTTTAGGTATAGAGTAATACATATTATCTTTATTATATTCTCTCCCACTCTCTTTCTTAATCTTTTCTTTGTCTCATCATATATTCTTCATCTATTTTCTGTCCCTCAATAAGTGACCACTCTGCTCCATACATTCTGCTGCTCTTTGTTTCTCCACACTCTCCACTCCTGCTCCACTTACTCTGCCTTGTCTGTTTCCTCTACCATTTTTCTTGCCACTGCTGTTAAAATCAATATGCAAGTGTCTGCATTGGCTGGTCTGTGTATGTAAATATGTCTGTACATATTCTGTGCGTGTGTGAACATTTGTGATTTCACACTTTGAAGTTTTGTATAAATAAACAATGCACTATTTACCTGAATTTTACTTGACATTTAGGAAATTTTTTGACTCAATCTTATTGTGCTTTGGTGCAGAATTTCATGTAATGTCTTCAGCTATGTTCACTTCTTATGTGGATTGTGATCTTTGTACTGAAAGAGAACTGTAAAGTGGTCCATGACTCATGAGTTGACTTGTGTCCACCATGACTGAATGGACTAAAATGTGTGTGCATTTACAGTACCTAGTTGTGACAAATGGGAAGGGACCTAAGCTCGTACTGTCCCGTCTCCATAACTATATTTATGCAACTTTTCCTTAAAGTTGTAAATATTTCTGGCAAACACCACCTCCTCTTCCAAACCATTCCATGCCTCAATGATTCTGTGTGGGAAACTATACTTCTTGATGTCTCCTCTGCAGGGAGCTGCTTTTAATTTCTTCCATGACCTCTTGCTTCTCTCTCGTTCATTTCATATAAGTCTCCTGTATTGATGTTTTCCATTCCATTCAGCAATCTGAAGAGTATAATTATGTCTCCTCTCTCTCTTCTCTTTTGCAATGTTGTGAGCTGCATCCTAGCTAGTCTTGACTCATAAGGCAAATCTTGTATTTCTGGCACATATCTTGGTTGCCGCTCTCTGCATATGTTCCAGTTTCCTTATACAGTGGTACCTCTTGATTCAAACTTAATTCGTTCTTTTTGGCTGTTCGAATTGCAAAAATTCGAATTAGGGAGCATTTTTTACCATTGAAATTAAAGTAAAAATATTTATTCGTTCCATTTTATTTTAAATAAAAAAAATACTCAACCACACTTATTGTGAGAAATTGGCCCCTTAACATCGCCGCAATACCTAAAAAATACCTAAAAACGCAATAGCCATTGTTAAAAAGTAATGGAAAAAAATAAAATTGGTCCTGACCCACCAGAGTGGCAACATGATTTCATATATTGTCGCCTTATTTTCCCCTCACCTCATCATGAATCATAAATATCCTTCACATTTTGAGAATATAAAGTAAACACAGACATGCAATGCATAAAAAAAAAAAAAAAAAAAAAGCCAAACAGGCATAACAAAACACTTATTTACTTCGGTGTAACTCCCGAGTTCCGATGAAGACTAGACAAGCCTCCCCCCGGGTCCCGCCTGCCTCCCATGCACTGAGTACAGGAACACATCGCGTTGTATACCCCACTTCCCCCTCCCTCCGTCCTTATCCTCTCCCATTCAATACGCAAACACACTGAGTAGGCCGCCCTCCCCCACTCCCTCCCTCCTCCAGCCACTCACCATCCTCGCTCAACACGAGTATTCGGCGTTGTTGATACCTGTGCAGATAACTCAGCCTGGAGGAGGCCAAGGGGAAGCCCACAGAACTCTTGGCTGTGGCAAGCAGCATTGCCACTCACTAAGGATAGAAAATCCTAGATGGGTTGCCTAAAAACATCAAGAACCCGTAAAAAAAACCTAGATTATTATTTTTTTTAAATGTTTAAAAAAAAATTATTCACGACACTTGCTTTAATGTAGCTGTGTTTAGTGGAGGTGAACTGGTAGAGTATCGTCGCTGTCGGAGTCAGAGACAGGGTGAAGAGTTGCCACCTCACGTCTGTTGCACCTCTCTACGTAACGCTGATGACACACACCACTTTTCACATCTCCTAATAGACGCGTTGATGGTTCCCAGTCAAAACATTTCACTCCTTGACGAGCAATTGCTTGTTTTGCTTAAAGTCTGTTAGCGACGGTTGTTGCCAGGAGTCTGTTACTTTGCTTCGTCTTTATTATATTGACTTGTGAGAAGATTCTCTCCACACAAGCCGATGAGTGTGGCAATGCTAATAGTCCACACATAAGTCTTGATAGTACTCCAAATTTCATCTCATTGCTTCCATCTTTAACTTTTTGTAGTTCACTCCAGAATGATGTGGGTGTCTGCGTGAGGCTTTGCACAGTTTCCTTGGCATACATCAGACTCTGCCATTCGTCTTCTAAGGCATCCAGTTCTTCCTCTTTAACAATCATGGGAAAGTGCACTGCAAGACTCGTGATGTATGTACTTCTTTGAGGTGATACAGCAACCTTTGGGTCAATGTTTTTCATCAGAGCAATAACGCAGTCCTCTTCAAAAGGGAAGCGTTTCTTAATTTGTAGACATAATTCAACTAGGAAGCTTCGACAGTCGATGAGGAATCTCTTATGTACATCACTGTCATGTAGTGGCTCTTTGATAAGCAGGACATTGCATCGACCACCAAGGTTGAGCTTCTCCAGATTTTTGTATAGTGTGATGTCTTGGGGATTGATGTTGGACAATTTTTCCTAGTACTCGTATAGTCTACGTTTGGTTTTGTTTGTCAATGTACCTATATTTCATGATATTACTGCTACACTTAATGAAAAATGACATGAAAAATCAGCTTGACAGAAAAAAAAGCTAGATTTATGGACTTTTACAAAAAAAACACCCAGAAACCTAGATCACTGCAAAAAAACCTAGATCTAGGTGAAAAACACTAGGAGTGGCAACACTGGACTGGCAAGGTGATGCCTCCTGCTGGGAGTCACTCAGTATGGGAAGGGAGCCAATAGTGGACACTCGCAAGCCGTGACTGCCAGGGGTGGCGCTGTAGGGTAGGCGAGGCAACGCGCCCCCCAGCGTATGCCCCCCATGATTGATTGATTGATTTTGTTCATATTCTTTTTTTGTGCATTTTGCCTCACTTCAACATATCTATTTCTTGAAGTTCTATATGCTCCTCTCTCCACTTCTTCATTATTACTCTTGTACTTTCTCCACACTTTTTCTTTTTCACTTTTTGCCTTCTCACAATTTTCATTGGACCTCTGGATTCTCCTTAGAGTCTTCTTGGCATACTTTGGCACAAAGTTCTCCACAGCCTTATTTGTCTGGACCAGCCTGTGAGGGATTGCCTGCCTGGAAGGTAGTAAGATGGTGTATAATAAGGAAGTAGCATGCCATTGGCCAGTGCAGCGTGCTGTGTGCTACCTGAGGTGCTGGCAGCCCTCCAAATTTGTCATTGAGGCAGTGCAAACTAGGTGTTATTCAAAGCCTCAAAACCCTCTTACATCTTTCAACTTGACACAACTTTCAAGATAGCTATCCTGTCTTCTAACACAACACTCATCTGTCCCCCCCTTTTACACTAAGCATCCTTGATCGATCCTTTACTAAATTGGAAATTTTACTGCAATCTTGAAGTTAGGCTGTCTGAGTGGTCAACACCAATTTCTCCTTCTCCATTATTATTACAATTGCTTTTTGAGGTAGTAATATGGACTGTACAGTAAACTTTGAAGGTACATCAGTTTAGTGAAGCCATGTTTACAAAGTATAGTGCAGAGATCCTCCTTCAGGAACTCAGCACTCCATATCCTCATGGCTTTTCATGTAGAAGCCAATCACCACTCCTGACTAGGCTCTCTTGCTATGGTTGGAAAGAAAGTGCATGAATGTGTTTAAAAATGATAGCTGGACATCCATTTCCACCTCCACATTAAATTGAATATTTGGATTCACTCCATTTGAGTTGTCTTAACTTGTTATTAATATCCATACATTACAGAAAAATCACCAAGACGTTATCAATCTATCTGAACCACCTCACACCTCGCACCATATCTTCATACGTTCTTCCTCTTCAAGAATTTCCATGAAGAGGGAAGTCATCATTGCACTTAATGGGCAGCCAATTACCAACCCAAGGTGTTGATTATATGTTATCACTTTGGCTGACGGGTGAATCCTTATCCTATCTGTCACACAACACTTTCTTCACTACTTTCATTGCTTCTTTCACCAGTACATTTGTGAAGAGAGTTTTTATGTCAAGCTAGCTATCTTTTTATCTCTGAAGTCCACTTGCTTAAGCTTCTTCATCAGGTCAGTTCTGTAAAGAAAACCCTGGCTGCCCCAAAAGACAGAAGGGGAGGCAAACACAGGAGAGACAGAGGGGGATTGAGCTATGGGAGGTAGAGGGCACTCACTCCTCACTTGGATAGAATCCGCCCACCACACCATCCACGCTTTTATTACGACACCTTTTTTGGATAAGAAATAAGAAATGATGAGAGATTCAATCGACAGCTGATCAATTGGACTCTCCTCATCATCTGATTTATTTTCAGTATTCCATGCAACCAACACTCCTCTTTTAGCATTACACAACCATACTTTCTTGGAGGTAAAGCTTGTAAACAGTTGATAAAAATGCTAGTTTGTGAACATAACAAGGAGGCCACTAAAGTAGCTGCTGACGTGGCAATGGATGTGAAAAGAAACTTCAGTAATCTATGGCAATGAAATTTTTGTAAACTGAAGATTTGTTTCACATAAAACCTGCTTCTTATATTAGCATTAACAATGCTCCCTATCTACCCAACCGTCTATACCACATTTAAATTACTCCTCGTATTCCATCCCTGGCAACCTCTGGCAACTATTGGCAACCCTGCCTCCCGCAGCTGAGACTCTCATTCTTTCTTGAGACGCGCTTCTGTGCGGACTTAAGCTCCAACAGTGCTCTGTTTTCTTCTCCCTTCTGTCTTTGTGTGTTTTTGCCATATGGCTGAGTCTGCCGATCTCCAGGAGGGCTTCCAGCCTTCCTCAGTGGTTGTTTGCAGCGCCGATCTGTCTTCTCTTCCGCAAGAGCCTGTGTCGGCGGCCGTGGGGAGTGCTGGTCGCCGCCATGTTGTCAGCCCCGCCTCCTCGCCTGGTGCTGTTTCTCCTCGCTCCTCCTCTTCTGGGAGTGGTGCGACACCTTCCTCCAGGAGAGTCTGTGCCTCTACCGGCTGCAGGAGAGTCCTTGGAGGCATTAAGATTGATCCACATACCGTACGTATTCTATGTCGTGGTGGTGTGTGTCAGGTAAACAGCCAGTGTCGGGAGTGTTCTTCTTGGAGCTCCAAGCTGGTCCTTCGTGCCTTTATATACCAGCGGACACTGCAGAGGAGGCGTGAGTATAAGGCTAAGAGGAAGGCGCTTCTCTCCTCCTGTCAGTCGCATGGGGATGTTGGGGGCAGGAGCCTCCCCCCCCCGTCCCCTTCCTCTCGTATCTGGGGATCCGCCTGCGGTCCCGTAGAATCGGAGGATTCGGTGTCGCAGTTCCCCGTGCCTTCTGTGGTTCCTCCGCCTGATATGTCTGCCTTCCTTAAAGGGTTTGCAACCTTTCTGGGGTTTAGTGAAGGGAGTCACAGTGTTTCCTTTCCTTCCATGTTATCTGAGATGGTGTCTAGGGAGGTAGAGAATAGATTAGCTCCTATTCCTGTCTCTCTTCCAGTTTCCTCCTTACCCTCGGTTCAAGGTACGGTGAAGTCCGTTGCCAACCCCCCTCCCGGCCCCAGCGCGAGGCAGTGTGCAGTCACTCCAAGCTGGTGTGCCGGCGGGGGGTAACCGGGGGAAGGAGAGGTCCACGGGTGGTGTAGTTTTAGATCGGGTTCCTTTGGATCCTCCTTCCTTGGGTAAGCGATCCAGGCCTCCCAAGGATGTTCCATGGAGGATCAAACGGTCACGTCCTATGGTGGGGGGAGAGCTGGCTCCTACACGTCCAGTATCTCCCTTAGGTCGTGACCGGGGCTGGGATAGGTGTGTGTCTTCCAGCCGCCACTCCCGCCCAGCGACCCAGGGTGAGGGTTGGGCTGTGAGCCAGGGCATTTTGACTGAGGACTCGGTCAAGCCCTCACAGCCAGAGGGGGGTGTTACACAGGCCAGGCCTCCATCCCCCCCTCGGTCCACAAGGCACACAGGAGCTCGGGATCTCGCCGCCCCCTCCTTCCATGCCTTTCACCACCCCGACCAGTTCCATTTGGCTTCCCCACGTCCTCAAGTGGCGCCTCTTGGATCTGGGATCGGGTCCTTCATGGATCCAGCTTCGGCCCTCCCTCATCCTGGATCCCAGGATCCAGAGCAGGATGATCTTGAGGATCCGTGGGATCGGATTTCCGAGGCCGGTTCTGGGGTGCAGTCCGGGGCTCAGGATCCAGTTCCCTCCCCCCTTTTTCAGTCGATGATGGCATACATTACCCACTGTTTTCCAGAGGCTCTTGGGTATGCTGAATCAACTAACCGGGCTGCCCCACCTGGGGCAGTCAGGCCTGAAGTGGAGAAACACATTCGGCTTACTAGGGCTCAGCCCATGGATTTCTCCCTGGATTCGGCCTCCAGCGCTCTCCTCCGGGTTACTGAGGGATCCAGACCGTCTCTTGCCCGCTACCCATCTAATCGGTACAGGAGGATGTACTCTGTTAGTGGCCATGAGTCAGCAGGGAAGGCAGCCAAGCTCAACACCGACTTGGCTCTTGCCCTCACCACTAAGGGGAAGGAACCTCAGGTGGTGGTGCAGCATGCCGACATGACTCGCCTTGAAGGTGTTCTAGCTCGCCAACGCGAGGCACAGAATTTTCTCTTTTGGGGGATAGGAGCACTCTATCGGCTCTTATCTTCCTTGCAGCCTGGACAGGAGGACAGGCTTCTGGCTGATCAGCTCTTTCGGAGTATTCAGTTGGCTACGGTGGACACTGCCAAAGATTCGGCTTTTGCCCTGGCCAATGTCAAGGCCATGCGACGGGAGGCGATACTGTCTCGCCTTCCACCTATGTTTAAGTCTGCGATTAAGGTGGACTTGAGGAAATCTTCCATTGATTCCGCTTTGCTTTTTGATGAGGCTCGCGTTCAGACGGCCCTTCAGGTTGCCGAGAAGGATGCTTCTATTTCCTTCCAGCAAGCGGCAGCTAGGGCACTGGTGAAACCTCGCCCTTTTTCAGGTACTCCATTGGTGGAGCGTGCTTCCCGCACTGTTCCTGCTGCTGCCCCTTCTCGACCCTCGACTTCAGCTGGTCGTATGGCTCCTGCTTCCCGGCAGAGGGTGCCTCAGCAGCGTAGGCCTGCTTCCGGGCTTCCTTCCTCCCGTCCACGTCCGTCGGGCCCGTTTTTTCGGAAGTAGACCCCCATCTGTCCCGGGTTCCAGTTGGGGGTTGCCTACCTACAATTTAGAAGGCTGGATCGCGATTGGAGCGGAGGCTTGGGTCCTTGCTGTCCTCAGCGAGGGTTACCGGATCCCTTTTACTACCAATCCTCCGGTCACCCCCCTTCCTGTCGGGTTCCGGTCTTACCCCTCGGGATCTGTGAAGGCCGTGGCATTGGATCGGGAAGTTCGGCTTCTCTTAGACAAAGGGGCGTTGGAGGAGGCCCCATTGACACCAGGCTTTTACAGCCATCTCTTTGTGGTGCCAAAGGCCACTGGCGGCTTCTGTCCGATTCTAGACCTTTCCCATCTCAATCGGTATGTCATCACCACCCGTTTCCGGATGGAAACGGTAAGAACGGTCATGTCTGCAATTCGCAGTCACGACTGGATGACAGCTATCGATCTCAAGGACGCCTACTTCCAAGTTCCAGTTCATCCCGACAGCCGCAGGTTCCTTCGCTTCGTGTGGAAGAGCCTGCATTATCAGTTCACGGTCCTTTGCTTCGGTCTGTCCACTGCCCCTCAGGTTTTCTCTCGGATGATGGGTCCGGTTTCAGCGGTTTCCCATCAGCGGGGGATTCGTCTCCTCCGCTATCTAGACGACTGGCTGCTGCTGTCTCGCTCCAGGGAGGGGGCTCTCGAGGCAACCGAGTTTCTCCTCGACCTGTGTGCCTCTCTGGGTATTCAGATAAACTGGGACAAGTCCAGTCTTGTCCCATCTCAGTCCCGGACTTATCTGGGGATGGAGATTCGGTCTACTCTTTTGAAGGTTTTCCCAACGCGGGAGCGCCTGGGGAATCTGTGCCGTCAGGTCGAATCCTTCCTCAGTGTCCACTCTCCCTCGGCAAGGGATTGGTTGATTCTGTTGGGCCACATGTCCTCTCTCATCCATCTCATTCCGGGGGCGCGACGGCGAATGCGGGGCCTACAGTTACATCTTTCTCGATCTTGGGACCGTCGGTCCCAGTCGGACAGGTTTCCAGTTCCTTGGAGCGCTGGGCTCCTGGAGGATCTTCGGTGGTGGTTGTCGAGTCCCGCTCTGCGGGTGGGTCAGTCCCTGGAATTGGTTTCTCCGGATGTGTCCCTGTTCTCAGATGCATCAACCCTGGGTTGGGGGGCGTCGGTTCTTCAGGCCTCAGTGAGTGGCCTGTGGACCCCGCAGGAGCGGTCCCTTCACATCAATCTTCTGGAGCTCAGGGCCATTCGTCTCGGTCTTTCCCACTTCGCCGAGGATTTTCGCGGAAAGGCTGTGGCAGTGTTCTCAGACAACGCCACGGCTCTGGCGTACCTGGCCAAGGAGGGCGGGACTCGTTCAAGGGTTCTGAATGCGGAGGCTCGGTTGGTGCTCCAGTGGGTGGAGGATCATGCAGTCCAATTAATCCCCCAGTTTGTGAAAGGGTCCTCCAATGTCCTGGCAGATTGCCTCAGCAGGCAGGATCAGGTCATCTCTACGGAGTGGACCCTTCACCAGGACGTGTGCCGGCGCCTGTGGAGGACTTGGAGCTATCCCACGGTGGACCTCTTTGCCACGAGGCTCAACTGTCGGCTGCCGAACTTTGTCTCACCTTTTCGGGATCCCATGGCAACTGCCACAGACGCTTTCCTGTACAATTGGGATCACCAGGATCTTTATGCTTTTCCACCCTTTCCGTTGGTGGGGAAGGTTCTCAACAAGTTGCAGACGGCGCATTGCGCCACTCTCATCCTGATTGCTCCGTTTTGGCCTCAGAGGGAGTGGTTCCCAGATCTCGTCCAGGCTTCAGTGGACACCCCCAGGTGCCTTCCCCTTCGCAGGGACCTTCTCCGCCAGCCACACGTTCGCAGGTTCCATCAGGCCCTTCCCATGCTACAGCTAGCCGCATGGAGACTGTCAAGCGAATCCTCCGTCACCGGGGCTATTCCTCTCGTGTCACGGAATTCCTGGCGGGATCTCGACGGCCTTCCACTCTTGTGAATTACCGGCATAAGTGGAGACAGTTTCGGGAGTGGTGCAAGAGGGAAGGTCACACTGTTTCCAACCCTTCTAGCCAGAAGTTTGCTGATTTTTTGGTTTTCCTGCGCCAGGAGAGGAAACTCTCAGTCTCGGCCATTAAGGGGTACAAGGCTATGCTTAATGGTGTGTTCTCCCTCAAGGGATTTGACCTCTCCTCGGATGCAGTTCTCCGGGAGGTTATTAAGACTTGTTCCAGGCAGGTTCCTCGGCCACCTTGCCGAGTTCCTCCGTGGAATGTGGACGTGGTCCTTAAGGCCCTGACGGGTCCTCCCTTTGAACCTTTAGGTCAGGCTTCCTTCCAGGATTTGTCTAGGAAGACGCTTTTCCTGGTGGCCCTGGCTACAGCCAAGAGGGTGGGTGAGCTCAGTGCGCTGTCCATGGTCACGGCTACGCAGGGACAGGACCTCATTCTTTCCTACCTCCCTGAGTTTGTGGCGAAGACTGAAACAGGCCTTAACCCCATCCCTAGGGAGTTCCGCCTTCGCAGCCTTTCTCCTATTGTGGGTCGTGAGGATGAGGAGCGACTCCTTTGTCCGGTGAGGGCTGTAAATTGTTAGCTTCAGCTCACGTCTTCCTCTTGTCGGCCTAGGAGTCTGTTTGTCTCTGTGCGGAACCCCGACCGACCGATGTCGAAGGCAGCAATCTCCTTCTTTCTTCGGGATACAGTTCGGGCAGCTCACGCGTCCTTTCCTGAGGATCTCTGTCCCTTGTTCAAGGTCCGGGCTCATGACGTCAGGGGTGTTGCCACGTCTATGCTGTTCTGGAAGACTTTGACTCGAACAATTCCCAATCCGAACACATTTGGTGAACAAATTTTGACCTCCAATCCGAACGCAGCTTCTCAATTCAAACAAAAAAAAAGAGAGAAAGAAAAAAAAAAACACGTGGCGATCAATGCGCCTTCCCGCCAGTCGGCTGGTCTCGCTTGTACTTCTCTGCCGTGAACACCCCTCTCTCGTGAACGGCGTGGTTATTCCGGCCCCCAACCCTGATTACCTCCTAACTACCACCCCATTCAATGCAGCTTCTTCTCGGGTCACTGGCAAACTTATTTACTAATGAAGATATATTGAACACTTTAAACAACCAATGAAGAATGAATTGTTAAATATCATTGTCATTTGCACAAACCACGATGATACAATAATTTGCAGTTTTGTACAGTAATTTATACTTTTCTTGAAATAATTCCTGTTGGAAATGATGATGTGAGAAAATATTCTACTTGATAAGAAAGAGAGAGAGAGGGGGGGAGGAGGAGAGAGGATGGTGAGTGGCTGGAGGAGGGAGAGAGTGGGGTGAGGGGAGGCGGCCTACTCAGTCTGTTTGTGTATGGAATGGGAGAGGATAAGGACGGAGGGAGGGGGAAGGGAGGAATACTACACGATCTGTTCCTGTATTCAGTGCATGGGAGGGAGGGAGGCGGGACCCGGGGGGAGGCTTGTCTAGTCTTCATCGGGACTCGGGAGTTTCGCACCGAATAAGTTTTTTGTTATGCCTTTTTTTATTTATTGTATTTATTTATTTTTTATGCATTTCATGTCTGTGTTTACTTTATACTCTCAAAATGCGAAGGATATCTATGAATTATGATGAGATGAGGGGAAAACAAGGTGCCAATTTGTTAAATCACGTTGCCAGTCTGTTGGGTCAGGACCTATTTTGTTTTTTCCCATTATTTCTTAACAATGGCTATTGCGTTCTTAGGTATTGCGGCGATGTGAAGGGACCAATTTCTTGCAATAGGTGGGGTTGGGTGTAGTATTTTTTTCTTTTTTTTTCTTACTTAAAATCAACTGGAACGGATTAAATGTTTTTAGATTAATTTCAATGGTAAAAAATGCTTCCTAATTCGAATTTTTGCAATTCGAACAGCCAAAAAGAATGAATTAAGTTTGAATCAAGAGGTACCACTGTACTTTATATTTTTCACTTATAAATACCTTTTTCTTAGCAAAAGACATATTTTTTCTTTGAGAGGGGAAAGGATGCTGGAATGGATTAATGGTATTTCAATTAATTTTGATGGGAATAATTGTTTTGAGTTATGACCAATTTGAGATCAGTCACAGAACGAATTAAACTTGTAAAGCAAAGTACCACCGTACATTGAGTGAATGAGTGAGTGTGTGTGTGTGTGTGTGTGTGTGTGTATTTATCAGGTTGTATTTACGTCTGCCACAGAATATCGAGCGGGTATATTTATTTATCTTTTTTTGTGTGTATTTACCTAGTTGTATTATACAGGGTTTGAGCAGGCTCATAGTGTCCTGTCTCCATATCTCCATATATCCAACATTTCCTTGAATTTATCGCGAGAAATTGGTCCCTTAACAATGCCGCAATAGCTAAAAACGCAATAGCCATTGTTAAGTAGTAATGGGAAAAAATAAAATAGATCCTGGCCCACCAGAGTGGCAACATGATTTAACAAATTGGCACCTTGTTTTCCCCTCAGCTCATCATAATTCATAGATATCGTTGACATTTGGGAGTATAAAGTAAACACAGACATGAAATGCATAAAAAAAATAGGCATAACAAGAGACTTATTTACTTCGGCGTGAAACTCGGGAGTCCCGATGAAGACTAAACAGGCCTCCCCTGGGTCCCCGTCTCTCTCTCATGCACTAAATATGAGAACAGATCACATAGTATTACTCACTCTGTTCCTATCCACTCCCATTCGACACACAAACAGACCGAGTAGGCCGCCCCCCCACTCCCTCACTCCTCCAGCCACTCACCATCCTCTCTCTTTCTTATCAAGTAGAATATATTCTCACAGCATCATTTCCAAAAGGAATTATTTCCACAAAGGTGTAAATCATTGTACAAAAACTGAAGAGGGGTTGGAGAACAAGGCAAGCCCATGACTGAAGATGAAGTGGCAACAGTGGGGGAATCTGGTGACACCCTCACCCTTCCCTCATCCCACACCTGAAATGGCTGATTCCAACCACACCATAATAATATTCAGTTGCCAATCAGACTAACAGAAACTACGGCCATATTCCTTTTTTTTGGGGGTGGGGGGGTAGTTCAGAAACACCTGGAGTTGTGCAGAACAAAGATAGTAAATTTTGCCATATAACAACCAAGTACTCAAGTGAGGGAATGAACAGCCAGGCAAGCCATAGCTCATATTGCACATCGGCAGTGATGGAGTCCCTCACCATTAGCCAATCATGTGGGCTCCTTCCGCCATTAAGGGGGTCGCCTTGTACACCAGAATTGCTCAAAACCTAAATTATTCCCTCAAAGATTGAGAGTCGTCTTATACTCCGGATCACCTTACAGTCCGGCATATACGGTACTTAAGTGGAGGAGGCAAACATTTTTTTCTTTCTTTCTTTTAACAAGCATATGTACAGATAGTGGGCATCAATCAATCAATCATGGGGGCATACGCCGGGGGGCGCGTTGCCTCGCCTACCCTACGGTGCCACTCCTGACGGTCACGCCTCGCGAGTCTCCATGCAGGCTCCCTTCCCATACCGAGTGACTCCCAGCAGGAGGCATCGACTTGCCACAGCCAAGAGTCTGTGGGCGTCCCCTTGGCCTCCTCCAAGTCAGGCTGTCCCTTACGGAGACAACCCGACAGGCAGGGTCGGCTTCCGGGTATCGCGCCACATGCCAGATAGCCGCAGTTGGCGCTGACTGACGGACTATGCTAGTAATAGGCCTCGAATCGGTCTCGTGGAACAATCGCTGATTTGACACAAAGTCATACCAGCGGTATCCCATGATCCTGCGAAGGCATCTAGTACCAGACATCAATCGCCTCTTCAGGTTGGTGTTCAGCGTCCATGTCTCACAACCATAGAGTAAGACAGGAATCACCAGCGACTTGAAGATCCAAATCTTTGTCCGTCTGCACAGGTAACAACAACGCCAAATACTCGTGTTGAGCGAATCCATAACGCCGTGGTGGGCCGGCTGGCCAATCTGCCGTGTGACTTCTTGGCTCGACCCACCATCGTTATGTACTACAACACTACCAAGGTATGTGAAGTTTTTCAAGATCTCAATGTCCTCGCCACACGCATGGACAGACTGTACTGTTTCATCCAGTACGCCTCCAAACCTTGGTCTTGGCCCAGGAAACCTTAAGTCCCAAGGGCTTCACCTCCTCGTGCAGTGCCTCTAGAGCCATTACCAGAACCTCCAGTGACTCAGCGAAGATTACTGCATCATCAGCAAAAACAAGATCTGTAATCTCAGTGTTGCCAACAGATGCTCTACAATGACTTTGTTCTACAACTCTACCTAGTACCCACTCCATACATGTGTTGAAAGGTGATGGAGCAAGCACACAGCCCTGCCTCACACCTGTATTCACAGGGAAGAAGCTGGACACGCATCTTCCACACTTCACAGCACTCACAGTCCCGGAACACAGGCCAGTTAATAGACCAATAATCCTTGCAGGAATCCCACGGAGATGCAGAACATCCTAGAGTGTCTCTCGATGCACTGAATCAAACGCCTTCTTGATATCGACATAGGCTGCAAGCATTCCCTGTCGAATCTCACATTGGCGCTCCACCAGTACCAGAAGCACTAGGATACGGTCATTTGTTGACTTACCAGGCGTGAACCATGACTGTTCAGGTCTCTGATGCTTCAGCAGGTGAGTGCAGATCCGTGTCAGCAGCAAATGGGCAAGCACCTTGCCTGGTATGCTGAGCAGTGTTATTCCATGGTAGTTGTTGCAGTCTTGCCTTTCCCCTTTCCCCTTCCAGATAGGGATGACCAACCCCTTCTTCCAGTCAGGAGGAATGGTACCTGAATGCCATACAGCAGTCAAGACAGCATGCAACCCACGGATCATGGCTTTGAGCAGCTCTGCACTGATGCTGCAGATGCCAGCTGCCTTTCCACCCCTCAACTTTGCCACAGCCTCTTTGACATCGCCAATGGAGGGTGCAGTTTCGTCAATGGGTGGATCAGCATCCAGCGTCTGCAACCCTGCAGTCCGGAGCTGTCCGCGTGGAGGATCCACCGTGAACAGCTGCTCAAAGTACTCAGCCCAACGAGCCATCTGCCCATCTGCGTCCGATACGAGGCAACCATCTGCTGTTCGGATAGCACTCACCTGAGAAGTAGACTTGGAGCGGAGTTTCTTCAGATCTCGATAGGCAGGTCTGAGGTCATTAGCATTTAAATGACGCTCGACATCCTCAGCGAGACCCCTGACGTACCTCTCCTTGTCTCTTCTCAGTAGAGTTCTAGTCCTACGTGACAGAGCCCTGTACTGGTCATGGTCCCCAGCAAGTCTGGCAGCGCGGCTCTCCTCAATACTTTCCATCGTCTCTACCGAGGTAAAGCCACTCCGTGACCTCGGGCGCTCCCCAATGCATTCCTTGGCAGCCTCAAGAGTCTCACGTTTGAAGGTATCCCATAGCTCCTCAGGGTCCTCAAGAGTGTCGAGCGCTCCAAACCGATTGGAGACTGTCGTCACTGCATACTCTTGTGCACATGTCAAGTCCTTCAGCTTCTCAAGATGAAACACAGTGTGGTTATATCTTGGAGGCGTTCTGGACTTGACATGAAGCTTGAGTGAAGCAACAACAAGCCTGTGATAGGTCGCAAAGAACTCGGCACTCCGAAAAACCCTGCACTTCTGGAGGAACCCCTAACGAGTACTGACAAGGATAGGGTCCATCTCCTTCGCTACCCCTCCGGCATTGCTATACCAAGTCCAGCGGTGCAGCACTGGTCTCTGATACCAGGAACCCGCAATTTTCAGCCTTCTGGATCTTTCAAAATTCAGAAGAAAAGAGCTGCTGTTGTCATTCCTGGTACCAGAACCATGGGGACCAACACATATTTCATAGCCAGCCCTTTCAGTGCCAGTAACAGCATTAAAGTCACCCAGGACAATGAGTGCATCACGACGGGGACACTGGTCCAGTACAGAGTCGAGTTTGGCGTAGAACATCTCCTTCTCTTCAGTTTCACACACCTCGGTAGGAGCATACACTGCAACAACAGACATGACGCCTACACTGTGCTTCACCCTTAATCGCATTATACGCTCATCAACCGGAGCAACCTCTACAGCAGACGGCTGCTGCAGTCTGCTTGGTGAGACGCCTATGGCTACCCCCTTGACACGGTGACCATTGCTCGTGCCTGACCAGTAATAAGTAAAACCCTTCTTACTACTGGTCTTGCCACTGCCAGGCCTCCTTGTCTCAGAGAGCCCCACCACATCCACCCTCAGCCTACTGAGCTCATCTGATAAGTGAGGCAGTCGGTGATCCTCTGAGAGACTCAGGACATTCCAGGAGCCCACACGCAGAACCCTTCGAAGGTTCACCCCAGGAGTGGTCCAACATGTAGGTGCCACATCTGCAGCCCCACTGGCACCCCCAAAATTAGAAATAGGGCTAGGGGGTCCTCCCGCCCCTCTCAGGACACAGGGCTCCCGCAGGCTTTCCCCTGCATCCGTCATACCGGTAGGCAGGCCCCTGTGGTGCCTCGGCACCCGAGAGGTCTGCCCGGTCAGACCCCCCATCATACTTGGATCGGGGCAGTGGCCAGAGGCTCACCCGCTCCTATAGCCCCTACCCCAACCTCTGCCTCCAATATTGGTGGTGGCTGTGGATGTTTTTTACAGGGAGGGGCTGCAAGCCCCACCCCAACCAGCTAGGTCAGTCATGGGCAGGGACACTGGTATCCCTGGGGGAAGAACCATGGCTGGTGGGCACGTAAGAAGGAAGAAAAATCATTGACAGCTTAAATTAACTTGATTCTGAAAGAGACAAGCAGCTTTCGGAAAATAAAATAAAACTGAGGTTCTGTAATGGCTTATGATTTACTTAAAAGACAAAACACTCATCCATACTACAGATGGGCAGACAAAAAGTTGATAAAAGTTGTATGTACAGTTAAATAATCTAAAACCAATGTTATTGGGAGTTATAATGACTCATCTTATTTGTACTTTGTATTCACACTGATGTGGATTCCCTGTCCTCTCTTATATTTTGCTTTCACAGTGGTACTTGTTACACAAGATTTTTGTGTAAATTCAAATTATATATTCTCAATCAAATATCTGTCTGCTGCTGACAGATGTGCTAGGAGAGACCTCAACAATAGAAAGAACAAATTAATATAATAAAAATAAATGAATAAATAATGTTACAAAGGTACAGTGAAGGGATAATATTCACCACAATGTTAATAATAATAATAATAATAATAATAATTATCACCAGCCTGATGGTCTAGGGGTATGATTCTCGCTTAGGGTGCGAGAGGTCCTGGGTTCATATCCTGGTCAGGCCCAACAACTGAATAATAATATTAATAATAATAATAATAATAATAATAATAATAATGAATAAAACAAATTGCTTTGATAAAGGATCCTGGATATTGTTCTGTTTGGCCTGGCCACACCTGAAGGGAAGATCAATTATTATAGTTGCACAACGTTACACTTCCTTCTTTTCTTCACTTAGAAGGCCACAGAGCTCCTCACTCCCCCCACACACCTCTTGGACAATTAAAGGTTCAGGAAAATCATTTTTTAAAATGCCGCCAAGGAAAAATCTATTATGAATAATGTGCAACCTTCCCACATGCAAGGAAGCAGTGTAATGCATGAAACATAAAGAGGGAAGAAGCAGCTTTCTAAAAATTAAAGTAAACGAATAAAGAATTGCATGAAGAACCAACCCCGTGTCATGGCTTCTTTCTCCCTAACATGGCAATTGGCAGGGCACTCAGTCTACCTTCAAGCTGCGCGTGTCACTAGCCCTGCCACCCTGAGAGAATTATTATTACCAACACTGTTTCCATCTCTCCAGGAATGACATTCACCAAGATGCAAAACATGATCACTATCATTTAGAGAGACAGAACACAGGACAACAACATTCACTACAAAAGTAATACAAAACAGAAACATTCCAAAAGAAGACTTCAAACACAATCTGGCAATAGGGAAAGGCTTAAGTAATTATGACACTCTCAAAACTAATAGTGTAATAAAAATATGAGAAGGAAGAGCAAAAACCTGAAATAAAAATAACCTGACCTTGTAGGTTAACAACAGAAAAAAACAATTATTTTTGATAAAGAAAGAACCCAGACATGCAAACCTTATGATGAACTGAGCTCATTGATCATGGAAAAATCTTAAAAGTTAATTATAACTTTAACAAACTTTGTCTTAAAATAAGATTTCTTCACATTCTAAATGTATCTTCTTAAATATTATGCATTCATTTAAATCAAATAAAACTCTTAAATAAAAGTTACCAGTAAAGGAAGACTTCAGATTCAATGACATACAAATTTCTGAATAAACTACTACACTACAATTCAGAAATAAAACATACTTGAATAAGGGATGTGGCAGTGTGTTAATCAAGAGAAAACACAGCCTTTAGGAACAAGGTATTTTCCTAAGTGGTGGTGGTGTTGACTTAAGAAAACTTCACTCTCTTTCTTGTCCCATTCCTGGGTGGCTCCTGAAGGGTTTTGCAAGAGAAGTACTGGCGGAGAGGCTGAAAAATGTGGCAAACGACGGAGATACTCCACGCTCGTCCAAGGAGTTCCTGTCTCTCTTTCAGAGTCAAGTTCCCATGGTCTGTGTAGTGTGCACAAAAACCAAAGACCTGAAAGAAAGTTTTCCATGACAAGTTTCACAGAAGAAATAAGAAATAAGGTTTCTTATCTAAATTTAGTAACCTACAAAATAACTTCAAGAAATACAGATGAAGGCACATACTTTTTCCACCTCTGTGATCCAAAGCACATCTCCATGGTTGTTCATCCTGACTGGCAGGTCTCCTCTATACCTTTTATGGAGAGAGTTATAGCTTGTGGTTATGCAGTTTATCTTACCCACTACAGCTTTCCGTCCAGCAACCTGCCAAAAATTGGGTTAACGTCGAGTACAGCTTAATACAACTAAGTGAACATGTTGAACTATGGACACTGTTTTATCCCATACTTTAAAAAAAAAGAGAGAAATACAGAGAAGCAAGAAATAAAAACACCACACTACTTATACAATCAACACTTTTTTTTGCAATGGTAAGATAGAATTCCAGAAAGAAGTTGGTGATAGATGGGACTTGAATGATTTGCTGGAGGTACCTACTGTTTGGGTTGCCACCCCAAGTGAGACTGATGGCCTGGTACATGCATAGATACATACACCAGCCATACAGATGAACAGGATTCACAGGAAGTAAGAGTAATTCAGTTGTGCGAATAAAATATGAAGAAATGTGGAATGGTAAAGACCTATTTTGCTGAAGTAGATTACATGGAAGGAATATGACTAGATTGAAAGCTAGGTACTCAAGTCAAAAGACCTGCAAATACTACTGAACTGGCTGAAGGAAGGACAGGTCTATCATTCATTTTTAGTTGTGATAAGTACGTAAGTAACCCATCTATCATTCCTTATTGTTGCTATTCAAGGAAAGAGACCAAACCACAGTGAAAGCATCATTTCAATTATTAAAATTATCTGGTGTAGAAATCTTCACGTTTGGTTCATTCAGTATTTTTGTACCATGAATAAGCCATATCATTTCATTCATTTATTTATTCATTTAATAACAAAGTTCACCTTTGACTATATTTAGGTACACTACACCTTTTTCCATCCAAAAACTGTCCTCCCTGCAACTTTAGCTTTCCAAGAATCTAAGAACCAATAAACCAGGGTTTCAAAAATCACAATTTTTTATACAAAAAAAAAAAAACAAATTGTACTTAAATAACATTTTTTTAAATCTGCATCATTTTTAAAATTTTTTTTAATGTTTTATAATCCTTTTGTAGGTGCAATTATTTAGCATTTTGTACACTTTGCTCTAAATCCTTTGCCTTAGTAAATTGTGTGAAATGACAGCCACAGTCACTTTTTGCAGTGTGTTGTTGATTTGCCATTATTGTGTATCAAATAACAATAAATCTCCAACACTCTACACTACTACAGAGCAAAGTAATAATATAATTTGAATATGAACTGTGAAGAGGCCACAGCCACAGCCTTGGTATAGTATGGGGGAGCTTACCAACTATTCAGGCAGCAGTGAACACCAGGCAGGCTCTAAACAGTGATAAAAGATTGCCAACTTGTCTATTTGTATGTTGTAAGATTTGAATTCATATTGATAAGAAATTATATTTAAAAGTTTTGTCTATTTTGTGAAAATACACCCATTGAACTCCATACTTTCCATGTGGTGTTACTATTAATGTACAGACTTTACTTTCCTTTTTTTATGCTTTTAAATCTTATTTGTGTTGCAAAAGAAGGCAATAATTGACCGGTGCCTGACTTGCTACAGGACTTGGCCAGGATAAGCAGGCAGACTTGATGCTTGTTTTGTTCGGTACAAATATGTCACATTTTCTAACACAAGATGTTTCATTTTGATTTTAAATCATGATTTATTCTTTCTAATTTCAATGGATTTAAATAACTTGATTCAAATCTAAACAGCCCTTCAAAAACACAAACCAGAGCTGAATTCATACCATAAAAGTGATCAGAGGTTGTCAACAGCTCCTATTAATCATTTCAGGGGTTAGTTGGTTTATGGGAATGCAGTTTCTGTATTCCTGCACAAGGCTATAAGATTGTAAGAGTTGCAAAGGGACGGCTCTATTAGTTCAGTACTCAGAAATGCCCTACTCTTTCACTGAGACGACTTTCTAAGTCTGAGGCTGCAGAGATGAATAATGGGGTTTTCAAGAGTCTTTCTTCATTTAATGATAAAGAAATCTTGTCAATCTGCCTTTAGAACTGTAAAATACCTAAAAACTTATGGTGAGCAACAACATATGTAAATCATTAGTTCTTTTTACAATAACAGATAATAAAGAAAAGAGAAAAAAAAAGTTTTAATAGAGCATGACCAATATGGTTTGTTTGCAGCCAAGAGTATTTTGTGTGGAACAGCTGTCCAAGAAGGCCGTGGAGAGACAAGAAAGGAGGAGGATGAGAGAAATGGAAATGTCTATATAGATGAGACTTGTGGTATGAACTGCATTACAAATGGAATGAAGTGATGAAGTGTGGAATGGTGGAATGTTCCAGAAGAAAACAGCCTATACAGTAGAGGGACTTCATGCTTAGCACATTTTAACAGAGCAATTTCAAGCTTAGCAAATGCTGCCAGTGCCCATGCTTAGCAACCAGCTCCCATGCTTGGCAATCAGTGGAGAGGAGAGGCAGCAACATTCAGAAATGAGTGCAGTACTGTACGTGGCATTCACTTTCTGCAACATTGCACAATTGTAACAAAGTAAAAATGCATTAATGTGATGAAATATCCATAAAAATTTAATTGGAATAACAAATTAAAACAGGAATATCACATGCAGGTGAGAGAGCATTTCCAGGCAGCGAGACGAGATGTGGCAAGTGTGGTGGTATTTCCATTATTTTCCTTGTAATTCAGTCCATTAGCCATGGATTATGAGGACAAGTCAAATAACACATGCTGGGTTGAAGCAGGTGACAGGTGACAGGTGATGGGAGACGGGTGACGGGTGACGGGTGACGGGTGACGGGTGTGGAGGATGCGTTCCACGGGACATTACTCCTGCGCCCTTCCTTGCCAACCCCCATCCCATTCTTCACTTCGGACACCCAATCAAAGACACAGTAGATATTATTCATAGAGCAAATGAAGGTTTAAGTAGGCAAGAGGAGGATAGAAGCTACAGAGCCCTGTGAGGTTTATTTACCAGCACTGTCTGCCCCCAACCCCCACACAGAGGTATGATGCGTATCACCTGTGACCTTCCGTCCGTCAGCCACGAGTGATGTCATAACCCTACTTTAGTGCACTGTGGAATGCTCAGTCATCCCCCACAAGCTTCAAGAGCAGGATTTTGCAACCAAAGCTGCCATTGGTGAGAGCAATTGAAAAAAATGTATCAACATGCTCCTTGTTTGCTTGAATGTAAACAGAAGAAAACAACAGTGATTGAGATTCATGTAATATGATTGTGATATGTGAATCGTTGGTTCTTAGTGGTGACACTGGGATGCAAAACATCAGGATGAGATTGACTGGGATTCAAGACTGCTGTATTGTAATGTAAATCTGCTGAGCTTAACATATATCTTTTAATTGCAGAATTTCTTGTAATTTTCAGGCTTCCTGGAAGCAATTCATTTTTCCCCACATGTTCTTCAGTTGCAATAAAGCACATTTGCAATAACAAGCACCACACCACACTGGAATGAATTATTTTCATTGTTGTGAACCCTACTGTATTCTAAAAATGTATGACAATAGACATAAAAGAAATGTAAGAAAACTAGTACTTTGGCAATGGTGGTCCATACCCACAGGCAACAGTCTTTTCTTTTGGTGGCTTTGTGTAAATGTCTGAGTAGTGCATAATGTACCCAGTTCAAGTCACTCGGTGGTTTGGGTGTTTGGTGTTCCTGTGTGTTGTTCATTATCTGTGTGCTTGTTAGTGTTGATACATTGTTGGGGTGAATTGTTTGGGGGCTTTGTAGCTGCGAAACAAAAGCCTCGATGTCAGCAGAAATGACGTCAGGCAGAGAGAGGTGTGAAGGTACTCTTGGAGTGAGGGGGCCGGCAGAGCACGCCAGAGACTCACACGAGTACCTACCTTCGCCGCCACCCAAGCCTCTACTCTGCTGTTACCCTTAGAGCTGATAGATAGCTGACTGTGGATGTGTTGTTGCCTTCATAGTTGTTGTTTAAAGAAGAAAGCTACCAAGATCTTTCCTTAACTGCCACACTTTGCTTTGCTGTCAATCTGGACCATTACTTCTGTACCCTAACTTGCTGCTCACCACTTGCACTTAGTGGATTTCCTCAACATTACAACATCCATGGCTGGGGTGAATCAGTGGTGGTGGTGGTGGTGGTGGTGGCTATAATAATAACACAGTGAGATCCTGAAAAGTAGTGCTGAAAGAAAGAGTGTTTGGAGTGTGTTGTGGAGGCTGAGACTTGGGAGTGACTCAGGGAGAGGCTCAGGGTTAGGTTAGGGAGAAGAGGAGGGAGGAGGATGAAGGTGGTGCAGCATACTCTGTACAGGAAACAACACTCCAACTAAGTTTGTTACATGCAAACCGGACAAATAATATCAGCCATAAAGAGAGGACTGACTCCAGCGGGATTGTGAACTGACAATCTAAACACTACATGAAATTCATTATTGCAAACTATAATGATTTTTCAGTAAAGTCTTGAATCTCGATCAATCTCCTCTCAATATTTTGCCTCTCTATTGCACCACCAAAAACCCACAATTCACATACATTACCTCAATCAAATCACACGAATCTTGATCATTGTTGTTTTTCACGTGCTTAGGGTGAGGTGGGGGAACACCGACCTATTAGTTGAAAAATATTCATACAAAAAAAAAGTTTTTACCTGAGAGAGTGGACACTGTGCCCAAAACAAACTTCACATTATGGCCTACCTATGGTACACCCATGAATCCTCAACTCTGAAATAAAGTGTCATTTTTGGCATTTTTAAAAATTTGGAGCCCTCGGTCGGACTTCCCCCGAAGGGGGGGGAATTCCGAAATGTTTTTTTTTTTGCATATAAAAATTAATCCTAGAATCATTCTAATAATCTATATCACTAATATAGTATTCATAGTATTCACTTTAGGTGCTTATAGCATAATAACACTGAAATCGCATCATAATAGACCACAAACAACCTTCAACTTTAGGCCTAAAAAACACACTGTTCCACTTAATTTACATGCACTAGTTCACCACCACCAGTTAATATAGTGATGATATACATAGTCAGCCACTTTTTGTTAGGTTTTTCCAAGTTTTTCAAGAGATATAGATTTAATAACAATTCACGGGTCGGTCTTCCCCCCCGCCACCATTTTTTTTCGAAACAATGCCTAGGCGGCCCATTCGAAACTACGCACATTCTTTTCACTCGATAACACGTCAGTATGGCTATACTTCAATATGCAACTTACCTCAAAACAATCACGCCATCTCAGCCGATGTGAGAGACTATATGAGAAGCGCGAAAAATTACATCAACCATACGAAAAATCAAAATTCTTACTTGGTAAACACGGAGCTGGTGTGGCGAGGGCGGGAAGCTGGCAGGTAGTTCGCTGGTGGTGGCGCTGTATGCAGGGTGAATGGTGGCGCGCAATTCAAATTAGTTTTTGTGTAAGAGCATTCGGTCGGTGTTCCCCCTCGGTCGGTATACCCCCACCCCACCCTACATTAGAAACATGATAACATTTATTTTTTTCAATTGGTCTCCCACCTCATGGTAGCTTGCAAACCAAAATGTGCTCTGAAAGTCTCCAGAAGGTTACAGAGCATTTTGCAATGCACTGTGATGTCCCTCATGGTGCTCACAGGTGATGATATGATTGCACCCCGTGGGTGGGGAGAGGATGATGTTGGTACCTCTCGCAGTGCTCTGTGGCCTCTCTCTCCTCTTACCTTATTAAAACTTTATTTCTCCTATGAATAATATCTACAGCATCTCTGATCAACTATGATGAGGAAAAGGGGGGGGAGGGGGGATGCAGGGGTAACATCCCTTGTACAGCATTAGCCATCTGTCAGCTGTTCAAATGCCGGGTGTGACTGTTCACTTGGTTACCAGGATGCCATTCACCATGTTTCCCACAACCAATGGAAGGCCCATAGGGTGCGTCAGAGCACGAATGGGAGTCAAGAACAACAATGAGGGGTTGTGAAAACACTGGCAGTGAGAAACATGATTATCATAATGGCATAAAACTGAACAAATACATTACAGAGAACTAAGATAGTTTTATATATAACTCTTGAAGATAGTTTTATATTTAACTCTTCAAGTTTTAATGTATAAACTTTAATAAATGTCGTGTGAAAGTTAGAATTGATGTAGATTTATTGGCAAGGCATTTTCCCCAATACACCAGAAGCTTAAGCAAGTCCAGCCTTAATGCATGTGCAAGTAGCAAGAATAAGCCAGCTTACATTATTATCAATGTACTCATGGTTAGGTTCTGGCTGGGGAGAAATAGGTCTGGACATTCCTGAAAGAGTGAATTGATTATATTTCCCTACACTGTAATATGAAAATACAAAAATGAAGCTGAAGCTGTACTGGCACAACACAACAACAAAACACAAGAGGGCTATAGTGAAGTGATAACTCACGGATGCAGAGGATTTCAGTGTCCCTCAATGGACTGAATCAAATGCTTTCTTAAGATCGACATAGACTGCAAGCATTCCCTGTCAAAACTCACATTGGTGTTCCACCAGTAAGTGAAGCACTAGGATCCAGTCAGTTGTTGACTTACTGCATGCGAACCCAGACTGTTCAGGTCTCTGGTGCTTCACCAGGTGACTGTGGATTGGCATCAAGAGCAAATGGGCAAGCAGCACCTTGCCTGGTACGCTGAGCAGTGTTATTACACATTAGTTGTTGCAGTCCTGACAGTTTCTTTTCCCCTTCCACATAGGAATGACTAACCCCCTTTTTCTAGTCAGGGGAAATGATACCTGAATGCCATACAGCAGTCAAACAGCATACAATTTATGCATTCCTTGGCAGCCTCAAGAGTCTCACGTTTGAAGGTGTCCCATAGCTCTTCAGGGTCCTCAAGGCTGTCGAGCACTCCAATCCAATTTTGGAGACTGTCGTCACTGCATACTCTTGTGCACATGTCAAGTCCTTCAGTTTCTAAAGATGAAACAGTGTGGTCACATGTTGGAGGCTTTCTGGACTTGACATGAGGCTTGAGTGTAGCAACAAGCCTGTGATGAACTGCTAAGAAATTGGCACTCTGAAAAACTCTGCAGTTCTGGAGGATCCCCTAACGAGTACTGACAAGGATATGGTCGATCTTGCTGTACCAAGTCCAGCGGTGCAGTGATGGTCTCTGATACCAAAGACCCACAATTCTTAGCCTTCTGGATCTTGCAAGATTCAGAAGTAAAGAGCCGTTGTCATTCCTGGTACCTGGGCCAACACATATTTCATAGCCAGCCCTTTCAGTGCCAGTGACAGCATTAAAGTCGCCCAGGACAATGAGTGCATCACGACGGGGACACTGGTCCAGTACAGAGTCGAGTTTGGCATAGAACATCTCCTTCTCTTCAGTTTCACACACCTCGGTAGGAGCATACACTGCAACAACAGACATGAAGCCTACACTGTGCTTCACCCTTAATCGCATTATACGCTCATCAACCGGAGCAACCTCTACAGCAGACGGCTGCTGCAGTCTGCTTGTTGAGACGCCTATGGCTACCCCCTTGACACGGTGACCATTGCTCGTGCCTGACCAGTAGTAAGTAAAACCCTTCTTACTACTGGTCTCGCCACTGCCAGGCCTCCTTGTCTCAGAGAGCCCCACCATATCCACCCTCAGCCTACTGAGCTCATCTGATAGATGAGGCAGTTGGTGATTCTCTAAGAAACTCAGGACTTTCCAGGAGCCACACACAGAATCCTCTGAGGGTTCACCCCAGGAGAGGTCCAACAGGCAGGCACCACATCTACAGCCCCACCAGCACCCCCGAAGTCAGAAATGGGGCTAGGGGGTCCTCCCGCCCCTCCCAGGAGACAGTGATCCCGCAGGCTTTCCCCTGCCTCTGTCATATGGGTAGGTAGGCCGGCCCAACTGATGCCTTGGCACCCAAGGGGTCTGCACAGTCAGACTCCCAAGCAAAACTGGATCAGGGTCATGGCAAGAGGCTCGCCTTCACCTAGAGCCTCTATCCCAACCTCTGCCTCTAACACTGGTGGCGGCTGTGGATGTTTGTTACAGTGACTGTAAGGGTTGCAAGCCCCACCCCAACTGGCTCAGTCAGCCATGGTCAGGGACACTGGTATCCCTGAGGGGAGATCCATGGCTGCCCATAAGGCAGAAGATGCAAAGGCAGCAGAAACAGAAGGAGACTGAGCTATGGGAGGTAATGGCCACTCACTCTTTCCTTGAATAGAATACATCCATAAAAAATGAGAACAGATAAAATGATTGAAAATGTCCACTCATAAAGCTCACCTGGTATATTTCCCCAGAAGTAACGTGGTCGACTTTGTGGAGAAAGATGTTTTGCGTCAATCACACTTGGTACTTTTTCAAAGAGACTGCAAAAAAACAGAATATTCATCAGATGCCGGTGTTTCCCATGGTTTAACAAAATCTGTATATTAGAATAACAATAATATGCATAAATAAAGGAACCAATAATCTAATTCATCAGTTTGTTACCAAATGTGCAAGAAATAAACTTATGATGAACCCCTAAAGGCCGGGATCTGGTTTTTTAGTGAACACCAGGTCTAGCATTGATGGTTCACCCTCTCCTCTCAGCCTAGTGAATTCCTCCACCCATTGGTCCAGGGTGTTCTCCATGACTACCTGCAACATTTCTTCACTCCATGATCCTGCATTTCCTCTCTCTTCCATTGCTTTCCAGTTCACACCTTTGCAGTTAAGTCTCCCACTAGCAGTACTTTTCTGTCCTCCCTTATCATGTCACCCAGGTATTTTAACACCTCCTTTTGCATTGTTTTATATTCTTCCAATTTCCATGTATTTGTTCTTGGTGGCACATAGGTTACTATAATTTTCCTCCTATCTCTTCCATTGTTATACCAATGACTTCTGCCAGACCATCCCCATATTGCACTTCCTCCACAACTATGTCTTTTTTCACCATTATTAATACCCCTCCTTCTCCTTTTCCTTTTCTATCTCTCCTCCAAGTTTTAAATCCCTCTTGCTGGAAATTTACATAGATCTCTTCCTTTAATTTTGTTTCCGTCATGCAGAACACGTCTGGTTTTTTATTCGTTAAATAATCTTTTATCTCTAACATGCTGCTTATTAATAATTAACCCATCCACATTTGTATATGCTACCTTTAATTTGTCTCTCTTTCCATCACTTGTACCTCCTGCAGCTGCTATTGTGTTTCCTCTGCTTTCTCTTCTTTCTCCCGTAAAACCGTATGAACCATTTCCTCAACCTCATATCTAGCACCCTCCAATAAAATTTCTTCTTCTCGGCCTCTGTCCTCCAAGATTTTTTTCCTTAGCTTCATGTCTTAACTCTTTCTTCTAAATTCATGTCTCTCTTTATCCACACATGTTTGCACTCTGCATTTTGGGTTAATCTACTGGCTCTTGCTGTTATTTCTTCCACGGCTAACTGCGATCTCATTCTCACTTTTAATGATCTTGTATTGCCTTCTCTATATTTTCCTATTCGGTATGTTTCTTCAACTTCCGGGTCTAAGTTTTGTTCGTCGTCTTGAACCTTTTTAATTACTTTTCTAACTAATTCTCTCTCCTCTCTTTCCCTCCCGCATTAATTTGGATTTTTCTTTTCCTGTAAACCATATATGACCATACATTTCTTCCTGTCTACTGTGTTTCTCACTAAATTTTCCTTCTCCTTAATTATCCGTATCACTGTGTCTTTTGTTTTGTCTTGTATTTGTTTCTTTGTTACTTTGGCAAAACTTATGTTTTCTCCCTTCCTTTCTTTTTTCCATTCCTTCAACTTGGTTTCGCTGCATGCTTTCGAGTCATCCTTCACTTTTCCTTTAGGTCTTTCAGTTGTGACTCATAGGTTCCACATTTTTCCTTGAGAATGTCATTTTCTTGTCTCATGCTTCCAAGTTCCTTTTGCAACTCTTTATTCACTTCTAGGGTGCATTCATACTCCTGAAATTTGATGTTCATTTCCTTATTCTCCTTCTCTAGGGCGTCACACTTCCCCATGACGCCTTCTAGCACTTCCTTAATAAACCTCCTCATCTCCCTTTCCATGTTTACTATTCTCCTCATCATACCTCTGTTCTCACTATTAAATCCAGAAAAATCAGCGGTGGGCCCATTCGTGCCACCAATCCTCCTCAGTCCTAGTGGAGTCTCCAATACATTCGGCCGGCATGTTTACACAGCTTCGGCTCCAGGCCGGAGTTGCCTCCTGTTCACTTTCCATGTCGTATTTTTCCTTCCTGATCTAGCTTGTTTTGGAGACAGGACACTAACACTTAGCCTGCTCTCTCTCCCCTGTACATACATACTAGGCTCCTCCCGTAGTAGGTGCCTCGTAGCTCATGTCGTTGTGAATTCAGGAGAACACGTCTGCTGGGTAGGAGAGTCAGTGTGTGTGTGTGTGTGTGTGTATTTACCTAGTTGTGACATACGGGAGGGGAGCTAAGCTTGTACTGTCCCGTCTCCATAACTATATTTATCCAACTTTTCCTTAAAAATGTGAATAGTGTGTGTGTGTGAGAGAGAAAAAGAATAAAGATTTCTCAGATATAGAAATTATACAGATATATAATGCAGATATGTACATATGACTTGTGGCAAACCAAAAAGGTAGTTGAGGCATAACAACTCAAATACTGAGCAACTGGAGCATATTAACTATTGACAAAGTAGATTTATTCCAACTTTTGGGGCACATCATCACTGGGGTCAATGGGCTATAAACCGCAGCGCCTGGCACATTGTTTATACATCACCGCTTCACACCTCCCACCATTGGTTGGTTCAGATCTTTTGTGCCTGCCTGTAATCAGTAGTTTGCTCTGAGATTTTTTTGTGGATGTACAGCCTTACAACCATTCACCAAACCTCCTAAATGAGCAAAAAGGAACATTATGAGTTTGGCAACAAAGCACAAAATGACAAAATTGAAGAAGAGTCAGATAAATGGCATTGTAACTTGTTCATTAATTGGACTTTATGTACATATGTA
>CM035180.1:4005253-4051072 GCA_020233015.1 Callinectes sapidus
ACTCGGGCCCACGGATTCGTAGCCAGACGCGCTAGCCACGGCACCGTGGCGGCGCTATTAGGGACATGGACAAAATAGGAGTGTGAGAAAGAAGTAAGTCTGTTGCAGTGAGGCTGCAAGAGGAAGGGAGGCATGCAGTTACCAAGATCAGAGGAACAGTTAACATGAAAATAGTGATAGAAGGTAGCAAGAGATGCAACATTCTATTGGCATGAAAGAAGCTGAACCCAGTCAGAGGAAAATTGATGAGACTAAAGTTATGATTGCATCCTCTTTAGGAGAGCAGTATCCACTAATATATGTGAAGATTACTCTGTGCATGGGTGGATAAGGCCTTTGTACAGAGATAGCAGTTGGGGGGTGAGAAAAACTGGCAATGACTCATAATGTCTAACATTATAGAAGCTGTTTTTGCTAGAGATGAGATGTGAAGTTTCCAGTGTAGATAATAAATAAAAAACAAACCAAGAATGTTGTTCAATATAGAAGAGGGGAATAATGTAGGGTCATTGAAGAAGAGGGAATAGTTGTCTGTCATAAGGTAACAGAAGATGGAGGAATGGAGTTTTGAGACATTGAATACTACTAAATTTTCTGTGTCACTTCCAGAAATTTTAGGGAGAGATTACAAGTCATGTGTTCCAAGGCATCCCTGCATGATCTGTTTACTTTATGAAGGACTGGCCTTTTCTGACAGGACGTACAAAAGTGTAGGGTAATAATATCATTAGAGAAGTAGTAGTGTATAGAATGAATTGTTTGGTTTAGATGATCATTGAGGAATAATAGGAAGAGAGTGGATGACAGGAGAGAGAATCCTAAGGAACACCCTTATTAATAGATTTAGAAGAAGTACAGTGGCCGTGTACCATAGCATAGAGAGAATCCTAAGGAACACCCTTATCAATAGATTTAGAAGAAGTACAGTGGCCGTGTACCATAGCATAGAGAGAATCCTAAGGAACACCCTTATCAATAGATTTAGAAGAAGTACAGTGGCCGTGTACCATAGCATAGAGAGAATCAATCCTAAGGAACACACTTATTAATAGATTTAGAAGAAGTACAGTGGCCGTGTACCATAGCATAGAGAGAATCAATCCTAAGGAACACCCTTATTAATAGATTTAGAAGAAGTTCAGTGGCCGTGTACCATAGCAGCAATAGAACAGTCGGAGAGAAAACTTGAGATGAAATTCTGAAAGAATGGGTCAGTTTGTCACGGAAAGGGACAGTCTTGTGGTGTTCCCTACTACACTGCCTACTACACTGCAGGAGTATTAAAAAAGAAAAAAAATGGTTATTACTACAGTGATGGTCAGAAGTCAAGTAACTTTTATCAATCACTTTCTGTATTTTGACTTTGGCCTTGGTCTGGAATTCTGTGGTCTGCCCAGTCTCCTTACAAAGCCTGCCGACTGACAGCTTCCTAATAGACCTGGTGACAAAGGACAGTATGTAACCAGGGAAGTGAGTGCAAGATGACACTCGACTAGCAGCCTGCTGCACTGCTGTACAAAGGTGGCCAGTGTCATCACTCGGCCTCTGCTCACACTGGCCTTTTCATTTGCAAGAGGTCACTGTGTTTAGCTTTTCACTACTTTTGTTATTCATTTATGTATTTATTCATTATTGTTATTGTTGTTATTTATTTAGTTTTATTTATATTATTTGCTTTGTTAGTGTGTCTTTTGTAATTAGTAGTTCCTTTTGGTGGTTATTTAATTGACTTTTTCTCCTGGCCTCTCTTCTCCCTTGTTAATTCATGATTATATTTTCATTTGGAGTTATAGAAGTACTGATAGTAACAAAGAGTGATAACAAAAGCAGTAGTGATAGAAGAGAGTTACAGTTAATCACCATAACAAGTTCTCTATTAGCACTGATGAAAAGAACTTCAGTGTGAATCATGTTTTTATTTAGTATCCATAATTGCCCATTGAAGTGAAGTATCAAGACTGAAAACAAGAAATGCACAAATACACACCGTCAGTTAGTGAATAACTGAGTCATTTTGTTTTTTGTGTAAGAGAAGCAAAGTGATATACAGTACCAAAATACATCACACAAAATAATACACAGTGCATAATGGTCAATACCCAATACATAATGAAACAAAACATGCAAAATAACACAGGAACACAGGATGCAAAATTGATAATATACAAAAGACACCACTACACTACACCACACAATACAATATACATAATACAAAATAGTGACTACATAGTGCATATATTTGTCCTCACTCCAAACAAGCAAAACAACAACAACACTCCCAATACATGATACCCAGTTGAGTCAAGAACACCTAATAAGGGCAGCTAATTAACACACCTGCTCCAATAAAGGGCAGGTATGTAATTCCCACACCAGTTAGTTCTTCGTCAAAGCAAACTAACATGACTTCCAATAGAGCAATAAAGTTTTCCACTTAATGACCACACCTCATCCTTACTGTCCTCAGGTGCAGCCAGTAAGGAGGCAAGTGGCTCTTCTGTCACCTCAGTCAGTTCCAACCACGAGGAGCTGGTGCGTGCCTATCACGCCCACAGCCACACCAACGGCGGCCCAACCACACCCGAGTCCGGCCGCAGGAACAAGTGTGGTAGGTGGTGTTACTGCAGTGGTGATGAGGGTACTGGTGGTGTGAGGTGGAAATTGGTGTGTTGGAGAGGATAGTGGTGTGACTGCAGTGGTGATGAGGGTACTGGTGGTGTGGTTGGTGGAATTTAGTGTATTGAGGTGGCTGGGTGGGATGGCAGTGGCAAGGAGTGATGGAGTGGTGGGAGAGTGTTAGGCAAAAGTACACTCATGTTCCTACAGTGACTAGAGGTGATGGTGCCAGTGTGGGAGGGTGACCCTTTACTGAACAATGGAAGAGAGAGAGAGAGAGAGAGAGAGAGAGAGAGAGAGAGAGAGAGAGAGAGAGAGAGAGAGAGAGAGAGAGAGAGAGAGAGAGAGAGACAGAGAAAATAATACAATTTCCCATTTTGTGTGATTTCTTATGATTTATGATTGGTGGATTTGTGCTAAAGAATAATAATTGAAAACAATCATGAATCTCTAGAAATACATTAAAATATTAAAAAGGAAAAATGCATACAAAAAAAATCTTCAGTTTAATACAATGCATAAGTGTTTATTTACCAATATACTTTTGAATGAACATTTAACAATGATCTTTAAATATTTTCTTAATGTCTTGATATTTGATGACACATGATCCTTGCTGTGTTACTACCTTGGAAACACTCTGTTGATTTATTTATGCAATGCATCTTTTCATACATTATAGTCATTTGTCACTGGAGAGAGGACAGACAGCTGCCACCACCACACCTGCTCCTCTCCCCTACAGGTGTGGTAACAAGTAGTGAGGTCACCACTGAATCTGACACACCTGCTGAGCCTGACCTGGTGTCCTTCTGTGCTGCACTGGGCAACAACAGAGCCCTGCGAGTCCCTGCCCTCTTCAAACCAGGTCAGTCAGTGTCACAGGAAGCTCCAATAGGTACTTTAGAGGAGTGCAAGGATTCCTTCCAACACAAATAGACTTGCAAAACATATAGTAGTAGTTTATCAGTATACCAGGCTGGCAATCCCTCATAGGGTGGCCTCGTAAAACACTACACACTTGTACACTCTTAACTCCATCACCCGCTGGTGTTAAGGGGACCACCTTACTACATCTCAGTAAATCAGGCATAACACAACTGGCCACATACTTAGAATAAAAAAATAAATGAATAAATAAATAAATAAAAGGTCTTGCTTAACTGTTACATTAGGTGCCAAGAAAGTTTGGGAAGTTGATAGACTAAAAAACAAACTGCTTTGTGGTGCTTAGTGCTGGAATAAACACACAGTGAGCATAAAGAGGTGGTGGAGTCAACACTTGGAGATCAAAGAGACCATTACAAGGGGAAGGGACAGTTCAGCCCTCCTTGGCCTGCCTGGTGTGAGTGAGTGTACTGTTCCTGAGGCAGGTGTCAGTGTGGCATCCATCTACATCACATAGAAGGACAGACAGGAGAAACAAAATAGCAGAAATATGGTTAGATGGAAAAAAAATAATAAATAAATAAAGTTCTCAAATTCATTGGTAATTGAATGGTAATGAGGTTGTTAGTGCCATGTAAGCAAGGAGTTTTGAAAGATTAGACAAAGTTATGGAGCATGAGATGGGTCAAAATAGGTTGGCATGTTTTATATAGGCACTGACTGCCACATGTAGGACTGATGGCTGCTTCTTGGAACTTTTCTTGTTTCAATGTTCTTGTGTTGGTCCAAGGAATAAAGTTTTGATGAGTGATCGTAGACGTAAAGACAAGGTCACTCACTCATCAAGAGCATCAATCTGGCTTTAATACGAGCAGCTTTCAGTGAACACAAGTTGTTTTACATTTATTAACTTAATTAATGGAACTTCTAATAAGATCAACAATTAAACCCATTCACTGCAATAAGCAATAATTTATAGAAACAAACTGGAAAGGAATCCATACATTTAGCAATTCTTAGTGTCTGTGTAAAGTTTGAGGAGGAAGGCTTTACATCAAGAACAAACACTTCGGAGTGCTGAGTGACCGAGGACAGATGTGCCACCAGGTACCAGGGAAAAGGTGGTTCATTGAGTTTACTTGACCTTTTCACTTTTGCACATTTCTACTTACATTACCTTCCTTGCCTTGCCAAAGTGCTGTGCCCCTGCAGACACACAGGGAATCCTTGATATTATGCACAACTTTAGATTGCATGAATTCAAAATAGCACGGTGTCAAAAAATAGGATTTCTTCTCATATTACACAGATTCCTTAAAATAACTCAAAAAACAACTCGATTTCTAACAACTCTTATCCTTTAACATAGTGTGTGTGTGTACAGTTCACTCCAGTACTGGGGGTGATCATCCTTCCATTGCATAAAATTTACTATGCACGCTTCTTTTGGGAACGCATCTGTTGTACAAATCAAAGAGACTCTGTACATGCAGCTCTTCCTCTACCTCCTACGTATTGTTCTTCCCATTACATTCATGTACTTCTTCTGTTGTCTGCCTCTTGCTCTGTTACCTGTGATTCCTCCTCTCAATCCCTTCAGTACTGGGGCACTTTTTTACCCGAGTTTTGGGTGTGATTAGACAAATTTAGTGACATTAGGAAGGGTCTATGGAGGTCAGAAAATTCATTGCCAGAGTCTATACAATATTGATCCCCTACATGAGTTTCTGAAGCTGTAGAAGATTAGCAAGTAATAAGCAGAATAAATAAGAAGAATGTGTCCCAGTACTGAAGGGGTTAAGCTTAGGTCCTGTCTTTCCCCCTCTTACATGTCCTACAAATTTTATCTGACTTTCTCATATCTTCACTATTAGTTTTCTTTCACAACCCATTCTTCTGAGCATTTCTTCTTCTTTTGTTGTTCTTTCTTTCCAAGAGCCATTGCCAACATCACGTTTCAAATGCCTCCAGCCTCTTCTCCATCTATTTATTCAACATTCAGGCTTCAGACCCATACAGCAACACTGTCTATATGAGTATGTGTGTTATAACTGCTCTTCATCTTGTATTTACTGACAAAATTTAATGCTGATAATTGTGTTTCTCATCTTCTGAAATGCCTTTTTAACTGGTCTTCATTTTGTATTTATTGATAGATGAATGCTGGTAACTGTGTTTCTTGTCTTCTAAAATGTCTTCTTAACTGTTCTTCATCTTTTATTTACTGACAGATGATGCTGGTAATTGTGTTTCTCATCTTCTGAAATGTCCTTTTTGTTTCACGTATTATTCTTTCAATTTCCTCTGTACATGCTCCATCTTTTATTATGTAGCTTCCCAGGTAGCAAAATCTTCTTATCACCCATTTCATGATTTTGTCATTGGATTCTGTCTTCTTACTGATCACTGTCACTTCTGTCTTTTCTATGTTGAAAGTTAGTTAGACCTTTTGCTTCACTCACCTCCTTCACTGCTACAATATCATGTAATTTCTCTTGTGAATCTGCAATCAAAACCATATCATGTGCATACCTTACATGATTGATATTTCTTCCCCTCATAGCAAAACCTTCCTTGGTCTCACAATGTAAAGAGGATAATAGATCTGGAGATACAACACACCCCAGATGTACTCCTCCTCTTATCATATTATATCACTCTGACCTGCTGCTCCCTCTCCTTCAGCTGCTTTCTGCCACTTCCACTACATTTTATTCACCATTCTGAAATCTGTTCTGTTCACTTGCATATGGCAATTGAAGCTTCAAGCTTACATTGAGATTGGATTTCTTCTTTATTCTACCTTTCTTTTTTTATTACTTAAGCTTTCTGTTGAGAAGAATGAACACGGATAAACAACAGGAATTAGTATTATTCACTTCTCATATAGTATAAATATTTCAGGACAGAATAGTGCATTAGTTTATTTTTGTAATGTACACAATGTGTGTATAGTGTAAATTTTGTCACCTGTGTAATAGAAATGAGAGAATGAAGTGATTGAGGTCAAACAGAAGGCCAAGCTGCTGCTCTCTTTACCCAAGGATCAATATATTTGTTCCATTATTATTCCCCACAACATCTGTACATGTTCCATCATTATCATCCATCCATCCATCCATCTTTGTCTAAACTCCTTAGGGACTAACACTTTCACTGGACATTTCTTTCTGTAATACCTTTGTGAAGCCTTGGACCAATACCATTCCTGCTTTAAAAAATATAATAAATAATAATAAATTCATCCATCCATACATTTACCTTATTTATTTACCTATATATTTACACAAAAACCTGACCAGCAACTTTTACATTACAAAATCTATCCATCCATCTATTTTACCTTGTTTACCTATTGATTTACACCCAAGGCTTACAAAACACTAATGTTAAACCTTCAACCCTTTCTGTGGCAACGTGCATTTTACTAATCTCACACTGAGGACCAAGACTCTGTGCCACACCATCATTTTCATACAGTACAAGTTATTTCAGAGAGCTGTTACTTACTTGTTTTTTAAATCGTCTTTCAGTTTGTTCTTGCTGTTTAGCTAAAAGCTTGAATTTTGTCAATTAGCATCAAAAGTGTAAAAAATTGTTGATAAAGGGAACTGAGTTGAATGTAGCTTAAAGTGAAATTTTTCATAATGTATTGTACAAAAGAGTACTTCAGCACCAAGAGAAATAAGCCTATAATTTTCATTTTCTCTTTCTCGTGTTCTACATCTGTTTATGTACACAGTGATACATAAAAGTTTCCCATGAGGCCCCAGGGAAGGCTTGCAAACATTCAAACAAGCACATGTACTTATTATAGCTGACTTTGACCCACCTGCCTCCGCTGCCTCTGTTGTGTGGCTCTCACTGCTCACTACAGGAACATGGGAACAGGTTGTGGGCCACTCACTGAGTCTAGGAGTAATGGCTCCACCACATGAGAAGCACAAGGTTCCATTTCAAATTTACGGCCAATATTTCTTTGACCACATCTCATTGTGGACGTCATATAGTACATCCCACAGCACTGAATGACAAAATTATTGTGGACTTGTGGTACCTACATCCTTTGGTGCTGAAAGGGTTAACTGCTTTTTGATACATACCTCCTTAATTAATAATAATCACTCTAAACCATCTTTACTTGTTCTCCATTCTTTGAACTGTCAAGAAATTGCAAAATCTTTCCTTTTTAATCCTTTACTTTTTATAGTGTGTATATGCTTATAGCAAATATTTCATACATTACTTGTGATGGTGTCAGTTGCTTCATATTACAGTGACAGGTTTCATAATATTCATTCACCCCACCCATACATTTGTTCCTTTGTGCACTGGTATGTTTGCACCCCACCATGACTAACAGCTGCCCCGCCGCCCACCAGATGGCGACTACCAGACTGTGGCCGACGTGGTGGGTGGCGGCCGCTCCAGGACAGAATCCACCACCAGTCATGAGGAAAGTTCAGACGAGGCCAGAAGTGCATCGTCCCACCGCAGGTCACGGGGACAGGAACTGCAGGCCAGACAGGGTCACCGCCCCTCCCGTGGTGACCCGGACTACAGCTACGCTCGCCCCGTGAAGAAGCAGTGCCCTCCACCCCCTCCTCTGTCCTCCACTGAAAGCAACAGGTGTGTGAGTTGGTGAGGTCACTGACAGACACTCACACCTGTCCACTCGTTACTTAAAGTTACCTGGCCGCTACACAAGTTTGTGGTCCTGTCTCTGTATCTTTCCAGTCTTTCTGTTCATTGGTGTACACTTTAAACTTTCCCTGCTTCATCCTTTTATCCATTCTCTATCATTCCATAAAGATATGTTTGTTACTTGAACATCTTTTCTCTCTCTCCCTCTCCTTTTTTTCTTTCCTTCTCTTATAATTATTCAGGTTCATCTCTTTTCCATAACAAAAACCATCTCTGTCTGGTTCTTCCTGTGGTTTGTTCACTGATCCCTAAGCTGCAATGGCTTTCACACACACACACACACACACATCTCTCTCCAATCTATGTCAACACTCCTATGTAGAAAGATATGTTTAGGCATCTCTCTTTTGTTCAACTTTCTTTTAATCTTTCATCATATGCCAAGTCATCCAGTTCTGGTACTATTTGAGTTACTACTCTGTACTCTTCCCAATCTCTACATAAAACATTGCAGAATTAAAGCCTAGGAGAAATAAAATGATGTTACCTGCTGGTGGTGTGGTGATGTGGCATGCAGATGGTGGTGGTGTGTGTCATGTGGTGAGCCATGTGGTGTCTTCCCCAGCGCCGAGTATGGAGAGGGCAGCCAGACCACCTACAGCCGACGACACACCCTGGAGTTTTCTGAGGCAGAATGTGACCACCCCTCCATCAAGCAAGGTTAGTTAGTGGCTGAGATCAATGGACGGATGTTGGCATACACTGTAATGGATGGATGGATGGATGGATGGATGGATGATGTTGGCATGCATATATAGTGTAAGTTTGTAACACTAGGATGTTCATGATATCCACAGACCTGGTAATACTAGCAATGATTGATGCTCTCACTCACTGATTGGTATACAGTACGTGAAAATATTAGTGCAATACCTCCTTCTTCTCCTTTGCCCATTACCTTTCAGTTATTTATGAGTTGCCACCATATATGTAGTGTTCTCCTGTTGTTTCTGTCCCTTGCTCTTCCCCAGTGACTCCCATCCTGTGCAGTTGTGTCTCGATTCCATCCACCTCACTTTCTCTTTGGCTCTACCTTCCAAGCTCTTTCAATCAGGTCCTTGGCCTTCTCTTCTTACCTTGTAGTCATGTATGGTTCAAATTCACAAATAGCATTCAGAAACTTTTGTACATGATACCCATAAAGATGATTAAGCCAAAACTAGCACTGACCAATGTTCTCACTCACTGATTGGTGTATATTATGTGCAAGATATTATTAACAAGACTACAGTTGAATAAAACAGTACAGTTAACAAATTAAAACATTATATTACACATAGGGGAACTAGGAATGGATTGGCCTCCCCTTCCTCCTTGGACCTTTCCCAGGACATGAAGGAGCCAGATCAGTAAGCATCACGAGTGTCTGCACCTTTCAGTAATTCCATTCCTCCCTAAAGCCTCCCTGAGCCTGCAGCTCAGCAGTGTCTCGGCTGTCCCTCCTCTGCCTGTGCCTCTCAGTAATGGACCAGTACTTGCATTGGGGTTAGCAATTAGGGAGCGGGATGGCCAGTTCTCTTGTGAGTTAAGCAGTTGTAAAGCAGTGTCAGGCAACATATTTTGTGTGAGTGGCAGCATTACACATTTCAAATGAACGAAGAATGAAGTCGTGTAAAAACTCCAAACAGTTGCTTTTATTTGCTTTTTCATTTCTTGTTGAAAACCCTGAATTTATCACACCATGATTAACTAAAGGAGTCTCAGAATTATTAGGATTTCATTTTGAATACAAATTGGATCACTCCTTGTCCTAAGTACAGGACACTGTACAGCCTTAGTAAATCTTACAGGCAAGGAAGACCAACTACCAAAATAGGAGGAAGCTAAGATAGTAAAAAGTGGTCTAAGCAAGTTTGGTAGGAAAGCCTTGGAGTCGCTGTGCATCGCTACAGAAAAAAACAACTTAAACAAAAGACTGAGCGACCTTGTGTGGATAGAGGCGGCAGCGCTGGTCACGTGATCGTGTGACCCAGGAGGAGGGTGACAGCGAGTCTATCAGGTCCCCCTAACTTGTCTCCAGTAGTCTCCTTAAATCTAGACAGTTTGCTCTGCAAACCATATTCCCCTGAAGAAGGCCTATGGGCAAAACCAGATGGAAGTAAAGTGTTGCCTTCCTGCCCATTTTCCCTCACTACCTTCCACAACCACAACTCGTCCTAATGTTCCCATAACATTCCCAAACACTTCACTGACCTGTGTGTGTGTGTGTGTGTGTGTGGGCAGGACAGACCGGCTGAAATGTTGCCGCAGTGTGGTACCATGCATCCCCCACAGAAACAGTGGAGCTCTCCCACCAAAAAAGGAATTGAAATATATAAATGTTATATACACTTCACTGATCTTGGCTGAAGGTACATTAAATTTAAGCATTCAATGTATGCAAGTTAGAATCACTGCCAAAAGTTACTTGGTTTCTACTAAAACTGTTATGTAAGTATAAGATACTGCATTATACAATGTACATTTAGAACCTTATAGTCTAGTTAGACTCTAACTAGTGTGGCTAAACTTACATATTTCTATTGAAACTCTAACTGTTAGAGTTTCAATAGAAATATGTAAGTTTAGCCACACTTTTCAAAACAAGACAGCAGCAAGTGATACAGCATCAGTCAGTGGCTGTGTTACCATGTTCTTGTTCCCTCAACTGGTAAAACTCTTATTAGAGACCTTGTGAAATAGTATTGCATGATTGATAACCTACATCATTGCTGCCCCTCACAGCAGGAGTGGAACAACCTCTGGAGCAGCTGATGGCCGACCTGGAGCTGGAGAAGATGGTTCAGGATGCTAGCAAGACGGCTCTTTGACACTTCCAGTAGTGGTAGAAGCCTCCCTTTGCCACCATCACTACTCTGCCACTACACTGAGGCTGTATTCTTCAGGGCTTCATTGTTGGTTGCAATTGAGGCTTCCTTGCTTGGTAACACTGTTCTTAAACACTGTGGGCTTTCACTGCAACAATCTCCAAGCTTTCAAGATGATAGGTTGGGTTTCCCTAGATATTTTTCCCACTGGTGGAAAATCCTCCTTGGATTCACAAAAGCCACACCAACTTCTTTTTTTATCGATGTAAGAGTATGAAGGTACAGTGCCAAAGTGTCTGGGAATACAAAGCCACAGTTGGTGTATTGTTTTGATCTGTGGCCGAGTGTGTGAACTGATGTCCTGAGTCCTGCATCCTGCGTCAGGCTGTTGGTGCCGGCAGGTGCTGAGATGGTGGTGGTGGTGGTGGTGGTGGTGGAGGTTGAGGCTTTTGGCTGTGCAAACACCCCTTCCTTGGCTCCATGCAGGGTGGTGCACTAAGGTGTTCTTGTCAAGCTTGCTTACTCAAGTTGGTGTTGTTGTGTCCACTCTTGCCTCATACAAGTAATAAGTGATTCTCAGTGAGTGTTGTGTTGTGGTGGTGCACAATGCTGCTGAGTGAGGCTGGAGTGCTGTCTGTTCCATTGCATTGACAGTTGGTTAAGCATCAGTGTGTTAACACCTGAAATTTGTTCAGTACTTTGCTTTAGTATGTTATCACTAAAGTGTTGTTATCATCAGTTAAGGATGATCACTGTGATAGTCAGCAACCAGCCAGTGAATAATGAGGCAGACTAAGGAATTCACAGATAGAAAACAATCTTTTGCTTAAAGCTTACTACGGAAAGACAAGCTAAAGAAGATTATTCTGAGAGATAGAAAATGAAAATGTTGTATTTTTGAACTAACAAAAAAAAAGAGACAGGATAGATCATTCAGTGATAAACGACAGAAATTTTGCATGGATTGATGCAGGGAAGACAAAATAGACTAGAAAACCTCAAGAGCTAAAAGGTGAAGGAAAGACGGCTAACAAAAGGTGAGGCAGAGTGGAAAAGAATGAAGTAATAGTGTCATTACCACTTCAGTAAAGTAATCACAAGCAATACAATAAAATAATTTGAGATGAAAAGTTACTAATGATAACAATGCTGCTGCATGATAACAAGGTACTGTATGTCCCTGCTCTCACATAGGATGGCAGGTGCTGAGTGACTGACTGACTGAGAGGGAGTGAGTGTAATCCATGCTGGTTGTCTTGAATATTGACCAGGCAGGCACCAGTGGGGTGGGGTCAGATGCTGCTTGGTCTTCCCAGTGACTGCTGTAAATGCATGGCAGATACTTGAGGCTGTTACAAGGTGCATACTGTTGGTGGTCCTGTATGGCAGGCAGGTACAGCACCAGGGAGTGTGGGACCATGCCAGGTACCACAGCCATAGCCACACTGTTTGTATATGATAACATGGGTGCTATAAAAAGGTTACCACATTATGTAATATTAGGGATGGTTGTGTAGGATGACCAGACACCAGGGACTGTTGTTGTACATATGTACAGCAGCAGTATGTGGTTACATTACAAGTGATAGGAGGTGTTACTTGTGGTTACTGTATAGTGGTCTTGTATATTGTTACCAGATACCACTCAAGAAATATACTAGGGATTTTTAATAATGGTTGTTGACTAGTAGGGAAGGTTATGATTCTTGTTTATCTTTCTACAGGTACTTGGGGCCATATATGAAGAACACAGGCTTCAATAAGTACATGTACGATACATTATGACTAGGGGGTCGGGGCAGGGCAGGGCAGAGCTGGGTAGTACAGTATACTTATGTATACATACATATACCTATATAATACAACAAATCAAGGCAACATTTGTAAATATATTATTGTATGTAAACTTGAATGATGATTCTATATATGAGCTTCTGTATTGAAATGTGATAAATACATATGTACTACATTGTCATGGTATGTAGATGGAGGATGTACCACTGGCAAGGAGTAGTGTATTGTGATGGGGTGAATGAAGCAAAAGGAGTGGATTGTTTGTAGAGATAAATCACAAAAGATGATTGTGAATGATGACAAGATGTTTAAGCTTTACTAATGAGCGAGTGATTGCAAAAGAAGAGGGAATTCTATGAGGTAAAGAGAAATTTTTTCCTTGTGTCTGAACAAGGGATGAAACCACAGAGGTATATAATTATAAATACCTAGTCAAAGATAAAGGATTTTTTACACACAATTACATAGTATGATGAACAGTGAGGCAAAATTGGAGAATCCAAAAGGTAAAAAGGATGAACTATTTTAAATAATACATGTATGAAAACAAAAGATCAGAAAGGGAGAAGAGTAATTTATAAGTGAATAAATAGAGAGACGAGAGGATCAGATAGTAACGCGGAGAATCTTTACACATGAAGTAATGAAAGAAAGATTAAACAAGGAGGAGAGTTCAAAGTGGTGAAAGATGTACCTAAACTTTTTTTTTTTTAATTTAAGTGAACACAGAGACAGATGAGAGCACTGAACACTAAAAGATGAAGAATTTTCATCCAAACTAATAAATGAAGGACAAAACAAGGAGAGGGTTTAAAGTGGTGAAAGATGAAGACTTATGGGGACGAATAAGCAGAAGAGAGGCTGAAGTGACATAACGACAAAGGATTTTTATCACCATTCTTATGTAACTTGAAATTTTTGATGTGAAGTACATACATACATACATATTAAGAAGAACGTCCCAACCTAAATATATACATGCATACATGTATGTGTTGTGTTGTGTTCCTCACCTGCTATTCACACACACACCTCTTTTGTGTTAGTTATCCTCCTCTTCCTCCTCCCTCACCTCACCTATAAACAACTACATTATTTCTTACTTTCCTGGAATCTGTGAAGGTTTTTTTGTCATATACATATCAACATTTTTCTCATTTCATAAAAGTGGATTTTGTCTTTTAATTTTTCTTTGATTTAATTTTTTTCACTTACAAAATCAATATTTCTTGAACTTGCACCTTCAGTCACAGATTTTCCATGTAACCTTCACTGAGTTCACTTGGACATACACTTTCAGCTCCAGCTCTTTTCATAACTTTGTAAACTTTCATTTGCTTTACACATTATCACCAACCATGAAAGGTGCTGAAAATGTTTAACTTCTAACCTGAAATGTGTTTTAGGTATAGAGTAATACATATTATCTTTATTATATTCTCTCCCACTCTCTTTCTTAATCTTTTCTTTGTCTCATCATATATTCTTCATCTATTTTCTGTCCCTCAATAAGTGACCACTCTGCTCCATACATTCTGCTGCTCTTTGTTTCTCCACACTCTCCACTCCTGCTCCACTTACTCTGCCTTGTCTGTTTCCTCTACCATTTTTCTTGCCACTGCTGTTAAAATCAATATGCAAGTGTCTGCATTGGCTGGTCTGTGTATGTAAATATGTCTGTACATATTCTGTGCGTGTGTGAACATTTGTGATTTCACACTTTGAAGTTTTGTATAAATAAACAATGCACTATTTACCTGAATTTTACTTGACATTTAGGAAATTTTTTGACTCAATCTTATTGTGCTTTGGTGCAGAATTTCATGTAATGTCTTCAGCTATGTTCACTTCTTATGTGGATTGTGATCTTTGTACTGAAAGAGAACTGTAAAGTGGTCCATGACTCATGAGTTGACTTGTGTCCACCATGACTGAATGGACTAAAATGTGTGTGCATTTACAGTACCTAGTTGTGACAAATGGGAAGGGACCTAAGCTCGTACTGTCCCGTCTCCATAACTATATTTATGCAACTTTTCCTTAAAGTTGTAAATATTTCTGGCAAACCACCTCCTCTTCCAAACCATTCCATGCCTCAATGATTCTGTGTGGGAAACTATACTTCTTGATGTCTCCTCTGCAGGGAGCTGCTTTTAATTTCTTCCATGACCTCTTGCTTCTCTCTCGTTCATTTCATATAAGTCTCCTGTATTGATGTTTTCCATTCCATTCAGCAATCTGAAGAGTATAATTATGTCTCCTCTCTCTCTTCTCTTTTGCAATGTTGTGAGCTGCATCCTAGCTAGTCTTGACTCATAAGGCAAATCTTGTATTTCTGGCACATATCTTGGTTGCCGCTCTCTGCATATGTTCCAGTTTCCTTATACAGTGGTACCTCTTGATTCAAACTTAATTCGTTCTTTTTGGCTGTTCGAATTGCAAAAATTCGAATTAGGGAGCATTTTTTACCATTGAAATTAAAGTAAAAATATTTATTCGTTCCATTTTATTTTAAATAAAAAAAATACTCAACCACACTTATTGTGAGAAATTGGCCCCTTAACATCGCCGCAATACCTAAAAAATACCTAAAAACGCAATAGCCATTGTTAAAAAGTAATGGAAAAAAATAAAATTGGTCCTGACCCACCAGAGTGGCAACATGATTTCATATATTGTCGCCTTATTTTCCCCTCACCTCATCATGAATCATAAATATCCTTCACATTTTGAGAATATAAAGTAAACACAGACATGCAATGCATAAAAAAAAAAAAAAAAAGCCAAACAGGCATAACAAAACACTTATTTACTTCGGTGTAACTCCTGAGTTCCGATGAAGACTAGACAAGCCTCCCCCCGGGTCCCGCCTGCCTCCCATGCACTGAGTACAGGAACACATCGCGTTGTATACCCCACTTCCCCCTCCCTCCGTCCTTATCCTCTCCCATTCAATACGCAAACACACTGAGTAGGCCGCCCTCCCCCACTCCCTCCCTCCTCCAGCCACTCACCATCCTCGCTCAACACGAGTATTCGGCGTTGTTGATACCTGTGCAGATAACTCAGCCTGGAGGAGGCCAAGGGGAAGCCCACAGAACTCTTGGCTGTGGCAAGGTGACGCCTCCTGCTGGGAGTCACTCAGTATGGGAAGGGAGCCAATAGTGGACACTCGCAAGCCGTGACTGCCAGGGGTGGCGCTGTAGGGTAGGCGAGGCAACGCGCCCCCCAGCGTATGCCCCCCATGATTGATTGATTGATTTTGTTCATATTCTTTTTTGTGCATTTTGCCTCACTTCAACATATCTATTTCTTGAAGTTCTATATGCTCCTCTCTCCACTTCTTCATTATTACTCTTGTACTTTCTCCACACTTTTTCTTTTTCACTTTTTGCCTTCTCACAATTTTCATTGGACCTCTGGATTCTCCTTAGAGTCTTCTTGGCATACTTTGGCACAAAGTTCTCCACAGCCTTATTTGTCTGGACCAGCCTGTGAGGGATTGCCTGCCTGGAAGGTAGTAAGATGGTGTATAATAAGGAAGTAGCATGCCATTGGCCAGTGCAGCGTGCTGTGTGCTACCTGAGGTGCTGGCAGCCCTCCAAATTTGTCATTGAGGCAGTGCAAACTAGGTGTTATTCAAAGCCTCAAAACCCTCTTACATCTTTCAACTTGACACAACTTTCAAGATAGCTATCCTGTCTTCTAACGCAACACTCATCTGTCCCCCCCTTTTACACTAAGCATCCTTGATCGATCCTTTACTAAATTGGAAATTTTACTGCAATCTTGAAGTTAGGCTGTCTGAGTGGTCAACACCAATTTCTCCTTCTCCATTATTATTACAATTGCTTTTTGAGGTAGTAATATGGACTGTACAGTAAACTTTGAAGGTACATCAGTTTAGTGAAGCCATGTTTACAAAGTATAGTGCAGAGATCCTCCTTCAGGAACTCAGCACTCCATATCCTCATGGCTTTTCATGTAGAAGCCAATCACCACTCCTGACTAGGCTCTCTTGCTATGGTTGGAAAGAAAGTGCATGAATGTGTTTAAAAATGATAGCTGGACATCCATTTCCACCTCCACATTAAACTGAATATTTGGATTCACTCCATTTGAGTTGTCTTAACTTGTTATTAATATCCATACATTACGGAAGAATCACCAAGACGTTATCAATCTATCTGAACCACCTCACACCTCGCACCATATCTTCATACGTTCTTCCTCTTCAAGAATTTCCATGAAGAGGGAAGTCATCATTGCACTTAATGGGCAGCCAATTACCAACCCAAGGTGTTGATTATATGTTATCACTTTGGCTGACGGGTGAATCCTTATCCTATCTGTCACACAACACTTTCTTCACTACTTTCATTGCTTCTTTCACCAGTACATTTGTGAAGAGAGTTTTTATGTCAAGCTAGCTATCTTTTTATCTCTGAAGTCCACTTGCTTAAGCTTCTTCGTCAGGTCAGTTCTGTAAAGAAAACCCTGGCTGCCCCAAAAGACAGAAGGGGAGGCAAACACAGGAGAGACAGAGGGGGATTGAGCTATGGGAGGTAGAGGGCACTCACTCCTCACTTGGATAGAATCCGCCCACCACACCATCCACGCCTTTATTACGACACCTTTTTTGGATAAGAAATAAGAAATGATGAGAGAGATTCAATCGACAGCTGATCAATTGGACTCTCCTCATCATCTGATTTATTTTCAGTATTCCATGCAACCAACACTCCTCTTTTAGCATTACACAACCATACTTTCTTGGAGGTAAAGCTTGTAAACAGTTGATAAAAATGCTAGTTTGTGAACATAACAAGGAGGCCACTAAAGTAGCTGCTAATGTGGCAATGGATGTGAAAAGAAACTTCAGTAATCTATGGCAATGAAATTTTTGTAAACTGAAGATTTGTTTCACATAAAACCTGCTTCTTATATTAGCATTAACAATGCTCCCTATCTACCCAACCGTCTATACCACATTTAAATTACTCATCGTATTCCATCCCTGGCAACCTCTGGCAACTATTGGCAACCCTGCCTCCCGCAGCTGAGACTCTCATTCTTTCTTGAGACGCGCTTCTGTGCGGACTTAAGCTCCAACAGTGCTCTGTTTTCTTCTCCCTTCTGTCTTTGTGTGTTTTTGCCATATGGCTGAGTCTGCCGATCTCCAGGAGGGCTTCCAGCCTTCCTCAGTGGTTGTTTGCGGCGCCGATCTGTCTTCTCTTCCGCAAGAGCCTGTGTCGGCGGCCGTGGGGAGTGCTGGTCGCCGCCATGTTGTCAGCCCCGCCTCCTCGCCTGGTGCTGTTTCTCCTCACTCCTCCTCTTCTGGGAGTGGTGCGACACCTTCCTCCAGGAGAGTCTGTGCCTCTACCGGCTGCAGGAGAGTCCTTGGAGGCATTAAGATTGATCCACATACCGTACGTATTCAATGTCGTGGTGGTGTGTGTCAGGTAAACAGCCGGTGTCGGGAGTGTTCTTCTTGGAGCTCCAAGCTGGTCCTTCGTGCCTTTAAATACCAGCGGACACTGCAGAGGAGGCGTGAGTATAAGGCTAAGAGGAAGGCGCTTCTCTCCTCCTGTCAGTCGCATGGGGATGTTGGGGGCAGGAGCCTCCCCCCCGCGTCCCCTTCCTCTCGTATCTCGGGATCCGCCTGCGGTCCCGTAGAATCGGAGGATTCGGTGTCGCAGTTCCCCGTGCCTTCTGTGGTTCCTCCGCCTGATATGTCTGCCTTCCTTAAAGGGTTTGCAACCTTTCTGGGGTTTAGTGAAGGGAGTCACAGTGTTTCCTTTCCTTCCATGTTATCTGAGATGGTGTCTAGGGAGGTAGAGAATAGGTTAGCTCCTATTCCTGTCTCTCTTCCAGTTTCCTCCTTACCCTCGGTTCAAGGTACGGTGAAGTCCGTTGCCAACCCCCCTCCCGGCCCCAGCGCGAGGCAGAGTGTGCAGTCACTCCAAGCTGGTGTGCCGGCGGGGGGTAACCGGGGGAAGGAGAGGTCCACGGGTGGTGTAGTTTTAGATCGGGTTCCTTTGGATCCTCCTTCCTTGGGTAAGCGATCCAGGCCTCCCAAGGATGTTCCATGGAGGATCAAACGGTCACGTCCTATGGTGGGGGGAGATCTGGCTCCTACACGTCCAGTATCTCCCTTAGGTCGTGACCGGGGCTGGGATAGGTGTGTGTCTTCCAGCCGCCACTCCCGCCCAGCGACCCAGGGTGAGGGTTGGGCTGTGAGCCAGGGCATTTTGACTGAGGACTCGGTCAAGCCCTCACAGCCAGAGGGGGGTGTTACACAGGCCAGGCCTCCATCCCCCCCTCGGTCCACAAGGCACACAGGAGCTCGGGATCTCGCCGCCCCCTCCTTCCATGCCTTTCACCACCACGACCAGTTCCATTTGGCTTCCCCACGTCCTCAAGTGGCGCCTCTTGGATCTGGGATCGGGTCCTTCATGGATCCAGCTTCGGCCCTCCCTCATCCTGGATCCCAGGATCCAGAGCAGGATGATCTTGAGGATCCGTGGGATCGGATTTCCGAGGCCGGTTCTGGGGTGCAGTCCGGGGCTCAGGATCCAGTTCCCTCCCCCCTTTTTCAGTCGATGATGGCATACATTACCCACTGTTTTCCAGAGGCTCTTGGGTATGCTGAATCAACTAACCGGGCTGCCCCACCTGGGGCAGTCAGGCCTGAAGTGGAGAAACACATTCGGCTTACTAGGGCTCAGCCCATGGATTTCTCCCTGGATTCGGCCTCCAGCGCTCTCCTCCGGGTTACTGAGGGATCCAGACCGTCTCTTGCCCGCTACCCATCTAATCGGTACAGGAGGATGTACTCTGTTAGTGGCCATGAGTCAGCAGGGAAGGCAGCCAAGCTCAACACCGACTTGGCTCTTGCCCTCACCACTAAGGGGAAGGAACCTCAGGTGGTGGTGCAGCATGCCGACATGACTCGCCTTGAAGGTGTTCTAGCTCGCCAACGCGAGGCACAGAATTTTCTCTTTTGGGGGATAGGAGCACTCTATCGGCTCTTATCTTCCTTGCAGCCTGGACAGGAGGACAGGCTTCTGGCTGATCAGCTCTTTCGGAGTATTCAGTTGGCTACGGTGGACACTGCCAAAGATTCGGCTTTTGCCCTGGCCAATGTCAAGGCCATGCGACGGGAGGCGATACTGTCTCGCCTTCCACCTATGTTTAAGTCTGCGATTAAGGTGGACTTGAGGAAATCTTCCATTGATTCCGCTTTCCTTTTTGATGAGGCTCGCGTTCAGACGGCCCTTCAGGTTGCCGAGAAGGATGCTTCTATTTCCTTCCAGCAAGCGGCAGCTAGGGCACTGGTGAAACCTCGCCCTTTTTCAGGTACTCCATTGGTGGAGCGTGCTTCCCGCACTGTTCCTGCTGCTGCCCCTTCTCGACCCTCGACTTCAGCTGGTCGTATGGCTCCTGCTTCCCGGCAGAGGGTGCCTCAGCAGCGTAGGCCTGCTTCCGGGCTTCCTTCCTCCCGTCCACGTCCGTCGGGCCCGTTTTTTCGGAAGTAGACCCCCATCTGTCCCGGGTTCCAGTTGGGGGTTGCCTTACCTACAATTTAGAAGGCTGGATCGCGATTGGAGCGGAGGCTTGGGTCCTTGCTGTCCTCAGCGAGGGTTACCGGATCCCTTTTCCTACCAATCCTCCGGTCACCCCCCTTCCTGTCGGGTTCCGGTCTTACCCCTCGGGATCTGTGAAGGCCGTGGCATTGGATCGGGAAGTTCGGCTTCTCTTAGACAAAGGGGCGTTGGAGGAGGCCCCATTGACACCAGGCTTTTACAGCCATCTCTTTGTGGTGCCAAAGGCCACTGGCGGCTTCCGTCCGATTCTAGACCTTTCCCATCTCAATCGGTATGTCATCACCACCCGTTTCCGGATGGAAACGGTAAGAACGGTCATGTCTGCAATTCGCAGTCACGACTGGATGACAGCTATCGATCTCAAGGACGCCTACTTCCAAGTTCCAGTTCATCCCGACAGCCGCAGGTTCCTTCGCTTCGTGTGGAAGAGCCTGCATTATCAGTTCAAGGTCCTTTGCTTCGGTCTGTCCACTGCCCCTCAGGTTTTCTCTCGGATGATGGGTCCGGTTTCAGCGGTTTCCCATCAGCGGGGGATTCGTCTCCTCCGCTATCTAGACGACTGGCTGCTGCTGTCTCGCTCCAGGGAGGGGGCTCTCGAGGCAACCGAGTTTCTCCTCGACCTGTGTGCCTCTCTGGGTATTCAGATAAACTGGGACAAGTCCAGTCTTGTCCCATCTCAGTCCCGGACTTATCTGGGGATGGAGATTCGGTCTACTCTTTTGAAGGTTTTCCCGACGCGGGAGCGCCTGGGGAATCTGTGCCGTCAGGTCGAATCCTTCCTCAGTGTCCACTCTCCCTCGGCAAGGGATTGGTTGATTCTGTTGGGCCACATGTCCTCTCTCATCCATCTCATTCCGGGGGCGCGACGGCGAATGCGGGGCCTACAGTTACATCTTTCTCGATCTTGGGACCGTCGGTCCCAGTCGGACAGGTTTCCAGTTCCTTGGAGCGCTGGGCTCCTGGAGGATCTTCGGTGGTGGTTGTCGAGTCCCGCTCTGCGGGTGGGTCAGTCCCTGGAATTGGTTTCTCCGGATGTGTCCCTGTTCTCAGATGCATCAACCCTGGGTTGGGGGGCGTCGGTTCTTCAGGCCTCAGTGAGTGGCCTGTGGACCCCGCAGGAGCGGTCCCTTCACATCAACCTTCTGGAGCTCAGGGCCATTCGTCTCGGTCTTTCCCACTTCGCCGAGGATTTTCGCGGAAAGGCTGTGGCAGTGTTCTCAGACAACGCCACGGCTCTGGCGTACCTGGCCAAGGAGGGCGGGACTCGTTCAAGGGTTCTGAATGCGGAGGCTCGGTTGGTGCTCCAGTGGGTGGAGGATCATGCAGTCCAATTAATCCCCCAGTTTGTGAAAGGGTCCTCCAATGTCCTGGCAGATTGCCTCAGCAGGCAGGATCAGGTCATCTCTACGGAGTGGACCCTTCACCAGGACGTGTGCCGGCGCCTGTGGAGGACTTGGAGCTATCCCACGGTGGACCTCTTTGCCACGAGGCTCAACTGTCGGCTGCCGAACTTTGTCTCACCTTTTCGGGATCCCATGGCAACTGCCACAGACGCTTTCCTGTACAATTGGGATCACCAGGATCTTTATGCTTTTCCACCCTTTCCGTTGGTGGGGAAGGTTCTCAACAAGTTGCAGACGGCGCATTGCGCCACTCTCATCCTGATTGCTCCGTTTTGGCCTCAGAGGGAGTGGTTCCCAGATCTCGTCCAGGCTTCAGTGGACACCCCCAGGTGCCTTCCCCTTCGCAGGGACCTTCTCCGCCAGCCACACGTTCGCAGGTTCCATCAGGCCCTTCCCATGCTACAGCTAGCCGCATGGAGACTGTCAAGCGAATCCTCCGTCACCGGGGCTATTCCTCTCGTGTCACGGAATTCCTGGCGGGATCTCGACGGCCTTCCACTCTTGTGAATTACCGGCATAAGTGGAGACAGTTTCGGGAGTGGTGCAAGAGGGAAGGTCACACTGTTTCCAACCCTTCTAGCCAGAAGTTTGCTGATTTTTTGGTTTTCCTGCGCCAGGAGAGGAAACTCTCAGTCTCGGCCATTAAGGGGTACAAGGCTATGCTTAATGGTGTGTTCTCCCTCAAGGGATTTGACCTCTCCTCGGATGCAGTTCTCCGGGAGGTTATTAAGACTTGTTCCAGGCAGGTTCCTCGGCCACCTTGCCGAGTTCCTCCGTGGAATGTGGACGTGGTCCTTAAGGCCCTGAGGGGTCCTCCCTTTGAACCTTTAGGTCAGGCTTCCTTCCGGGATTTGTCTAGGAAGACGCTTTTCCTGGTGGCCCTGGCTACGGCCAAGAGGGTGGGTGAGCTCAGTGCGCTGTCCATGGTCACGGCTACGCAGGGACAGGACCTCATTCTTTCCTACCTCCCTGAGTTTGTGGCGAAGACTGAAACAGGCCTTAACCCCATCCCTAGGGAGTTCCGCCTTCGCAGCCTTTCTCCTATTGTGGGTCGTGAGGATGAGGAGCGACTCCTTTGTCCGGTGAGGGCTGTAAATTGTTAGCTTCAGCTCACGTCTTCCTCTTGTCGGCCTAGGAGTCTGTTTGTCTCTGTGCGGAACCCCGACCGACCGATGTCGAAGGCAGCAATCTCCTTCTTTCTTCGGGATACAGTTCGGGCAGCTCACGCGTCCTTTCCTGAGGATCTCTGTCCCTTGTTCAAGGTCCGGGCTCATGACGTCAGGGGTGTTGCCACGTCTATGCTGTTCTGGAAGAATTGTTCCATTGCCTCTATTCTCGAGGCGGCCTGCTGGAGGACTCATTCTGTGTTTGTGAACCACTATCTTCGGGACATCCAGAGGCAAGAAGGTGATGTCTTTGCCTTGGGTCCAGTGGTTGCTGCTGGAAATTTGGTAGGCTAACCCTCAGCATGTTCCTCCCTCAAGGCAGCAAGTGCCTTATCTTGAGAGCGTCATTGGAGGTGTCATAAGTCTGCCCTCTCCTCAGGTCGTTCTCGCCTGTACGCTGTTTTTGGTTCTTAAGGAAACCTCCCGAGGGAAGTTACCCGGGCTAATTCCTTGTGTTATTTTCTTTTTTGGTGTTGGCCACGCGGTTGTAGTGGCCTGCTGTTTTGGTCAGGGTGCGTCTTTCCTCCTTTGCCTTTCCTTATGGTTCTGTGAGGACACCCTGTAGGAGATCAAGAGTCCCTGCCTGACGCTTGCATGTGATCTCCTTGAACTCGCCATCTCTGGATCCTAAGTTTTCGGTGAGATTCGGCAGTTCTCTAGTCTGGACCATTCACCCTTTGTCGTATTCCATACCTATGGCGTGACCCACCTCCTTTAATGTGGGAATCTGCTAATATAAGAAGCAGGTTTTATGTGAAACAAATGACATTTTCAAACATAAAATGTATTTTTTCACTTACCTGCTTCTTATATGTATTTTACCCGCCCATCTTCCCCGCTCCTTGCCATGGCCTCAAGAAAGAATGAGTCTCAGCTGCGGGAGGCAGGGTTGCCAATAGTTGCCAGAGGTTGCCAGGGATGGAATACGATGAGTAATTTAAATGTGGTATAGACGGTTGGGTAGATAGGGAGCATTGTTAATGCTAATATAAGAAGCAGGTAAGTGAAAAAATACATTTTATGTTTAAAAATGTCATTTTGCTAGATTAGAACAAATGACCTGATTTATAGGTATCAATAGTCAAACTTTTTAATACTCGACCAGCCATTTGAAACCAATTAAGTTTGAGTATTGTCTCCACTGTAACTCCCATCTCCTCCACCTACACTGTCTTATGCTAGTGTAAACAAACCTCTTGCAGGTCTGTCTTCCGTTCTCTCTTCCTCTTGCTTACTTAAAACTCAATTTCTTCTAAGAATAATGTCTACAGTGGCTAGTACAGGATCATCAACAAGCTTTTCTGTGATGAACAGAGCAGCCAGTACACTCCCACCTAATTGACTGTCCCAAGTGAGGGGGAAGAAGGCAAGATATAGATAGGGCTTACCTTCCCATGGAACATATATACCCCTAATCTCCAAGATAAAATATACACTTTACAACAGCCATTTCTTTTACATTCTCTTTTGCTATACAGTAATACCTCTTGATTCAAACACCCTTTGACTCGAACAATTCCCAATCCGAACACATTTGGTGAACAAATTTTGACCTCCAATCCGAACGCAGCTTCTCAATTCAAACAAAAAAAAAGAGAGAAAGAAAAAAAAAACACGTGGCGATCAATGCGCCTTCCCGCCAGTCGGCTGGTCTCGCTTGTACTTCTCTGCCGTGAACACCCCTCTCTCGTGAACGGCTTGGTTATTCCGGCCCCCAACCCTGATTACCTCCTAACTACCACCCCATTCAATGCAGCTTCTTCTCGGGTCACTGGCAAACTTATTTACTAATGAAGATATATTGAACACTTTAAACAACCAATGAAGAATGAATTGTTAAATATCATTGTCATTTGCGCAAACCACGATGATACAATAATTTGCAGTTTTGTACAGTAATTTATACTTTTCTTGAAATAATTCCTGTTGGAAATGATGATGTGAGAAAATATTCTACTTGATAAGAAAGAGAGAGAGAGGGGGGGAGGAGGAGAGAGGATGGTGAGTGGCTGGAGGAGGGAGAGAGTGGGGTGAGGGGAGGCGGCCTACTCAGTCTGTTTGCGTATGGAATGGGAGAGGATAAGGACGGAGGGAGGGGGAAGGGAGGAATACTACACGATCTGTTCCTGTATTCAGTGCATGGGAGGGAGGGAGGCGGGACCCGGGGGGAGGCTTGTCTAGTCTTCATCGGGACTCGGGAGTTTCGCACCGAATAAGTTTTTTGTTATGCCTTTTTTTATTTATTGTATTTATTTATTTTTTATGCATTTCATGTCTGTGTTTACTTTATACTCTCAAAATGCGAAGGATATCTATGAATTATGATGAGATGAGGGGAAAACAAGGTGCCAATTTGTTAAATCATGTTGCCAGTCTGTTGGGTCAGGACCTATTTTGTTTTTTCCCATTACTTCTTAACAATGGCTATTGCGTTCTTAGGTATTGCGGCGATGTGAAGGGACCAATTTCTTGCAATAGGTGGGGTTGGGTGTAGTATTTTTTTTCTTTTTTTTCTTACTTAAAATCAACTGGAACGGATTAAATGTTTTTAGATTAATTTCAATGGTAAAAAATGCTCCCTAATTCGAATTTTCGCAATTCGAACAGCCAAAAAGAACGAATTAAGTTTGAATCAAGAGGTACCACTGTACTTTATATTTTTCACTTATAAATACCTTTTTCTTAGCAAAAGACATATTTTTTCTTTGAGAGGGGAAAGGATGCTGGAATGGATTAATGGTATTTCAATTAATTTCGATGGAAATAATTGTTTTGAGTTATGACCAATTTGAGATCAGTCACAGAACGAATTAAACTTGTAAAGCAAAGTACCACCGTACATAGAGTGAATGAGTGTGTGTGTGTGTGTGTGTGTGTGTGTGTGTGTGTGTGTGTGTGTATTTATCAGGTTGTATTTACGTCTGCCACAGAATATCGAGCGGGTATATTTATTTATCTTTTTTTGTGTGTATTTACCTAGTTGTATTATACAGGGTTTGAGCAGGCTCATAGTGTCCTGTCTCCATATCTCCATATATCCAACATTTCCTTGAATTTATCGCGAGAAATTGGTCCCTTAACAATGCCGCAATAGCTAAAAACGCAATAGCCATTGTTAAGTAGTAATGGGAAAAAATAAAATAGGTCCTGGCCCACCAGAGTGGCAACATGATTTAACAAATTGGCACCTTGTTTTCCCCTCATCTCATCATAATTCATAGATATCGTTGACATTTGGGAGTATAAAGTAAACACAGACATGAAATGCATAAAAAAAATAGGCATAACAAGAGACTTATTTACTTCGGCGTGAAACTCGGGAGTCCCGATGAAGACTAAACAGGCCTCCCCTGGGTCCCCGTCTCTCTCTCATGCACTAAATATGAGAACAGATCACATAGTATTACTCACTCTGTTCCTATCCACTCCCATTCGACACACAAACAGACCGAGTAGGCCGCCCCCCCACTCCCTCACTCCTCCAGCCACTCACCATCCTCTCTCCCTCCCCCCCTCTCTCTTTCTTATCAAGTAGAATATATTCTCACAGCATCATTTCCAAAAGGAATTATTTCCACAAAGGTGTAAATCATTGTACAAAAACTGAAGAGGGGTTGGAGAACAAGGCAAGCCCATGACTGAAGATGAAGTGGCAACAGTGGGGGAATCTGGTGACACCCTCACCCTTCCCTCATCCCACACCTGAAATGGCTGATTCCAACCACACCATAATAATATTCAGTTGCCAATCAGACTAACAGAAACTACGGCCATATTCCTTTTTTTGGGGGGGTGGGGGGGTAGTTCAGAAACACCTGGAGTTGTGCAGAACAAAGATAGTAAATTTTGCCATATAACAACCAAGTACTCAAGTGAGGGAATGAACAGCCAGGCAAGCCATAGCTCATATTGCACATCGGCAGTGATGGAGTCCCTCACCATTAGCCAATCATGTGGGCTCCTTCCGCCATTAAGGGGGTCGCCTTGTACACCAGAATTGCTCAAAACCTAAATTATTCCCTCAAAAATTGAGAGTCGTCTTATACTCCGGATCACCTTACAGTCCGGCATATACGGTACTTAAGTGGAGGAGGCAAACATTTTTTTCTTTCTTTCTTTTAACAAGCATATGTACAGATAGTGGGCATCAATCAATCAATCATGGGGGGCATACGCCGGGGGGCGCGTTGCCTCGCCTACCCTACGGTGCCAATCCTGACGGTCACGCCTCGCGAGTCTCCATGCAGGCTCCCTTCCCATACCGAGTGACTCCCAGCAGGAGGCATCGACTTGCCACAGCCAAGAGTCTGTGGGCGTCCCCTTGGCCTCCTCCAAGTCAGGTTGTCCCTTACGGAGACAACCCGACAGGCAGGGTCGGCTTCCGGGTATCGCGCCACATGCCATATAGCCGCAGTTGGCGCTGACTGACGGACTATGCTAGTAATAGGCCTCGAATCGGTCTCGTGGAACAATCGCTGATTTGACACAAAGTCATACCAGCGGTATCCCATGATCCTGCGAAGACTCCTGGCTGGAGTGCACGTAAGAAGGAAGAAAAATCATTGGCAGCTTAAATTAACTTGATTCTGAAAGAGACAAGCAGCTTTCAGAAAATAAAATGAAACTGAGGTTCTGTAATGGCTTATGATTTACTTAAAAGACAAAACACTCATCCATACTACAGATGGGCAGACAAAAAGTTGATAAAAGTTGTATGTACAGTTAAATAATCTAAAACCAATGTTATTGGGAGTTATAATGACTCGTCTTATTTGTACTTTGTATTCACACTCATGTGGATTCCCTGTCCTCTCTTATATTTTGCTTTTACAGTGGTACTTGTTACACAAGATTTTTGTGTAAATTCAAATTATATATTCTCAATCAAATATCTGTCTGCTGCTGACAGATGTGCTAGGAGAGACCTCAACAATAGAAAGAACAAATTAATATAATAAAAATAAATGAATAAATAATGTTACAAAGGTACAGTGAAGGGATAATATTCACCACAATGTAATAATAATAATAATAATAATAATAATAATAATAATAATAATAATTATCACCAGCCTGATGGTCTAGGGGTATGATTCTCGCTTAGGGTGCGAGAGGTCCTGGGTTCATATCCTGGTCAGGCCCAACAACTGAATAATAATAATAATAATAATAATAATAATAATAATAATAATAATAATGAATAAAACAAATTGCTTTGATAAAGGATCCTGGATATTGTTCTGTTTGGCCTGGCCACACCTGAAGGGAAGATCAATTATTATAGTTGCACAACGTTACACTTCCTTCTTTTCTTCACTTAGAAGGCCACAGAGCTCCTCACTCCCCCCACACACCTCTTGGACAATTAAAGGTTCAGGAAAATCATTTTTAAAAATGCCGCCAAGGAAAAATCTATTATGAATAATGTGCAACCTTCCCACATGCAAGGAAGCAGTGTAATGCATGAAACATAAAGAGGGAAGAAGCAGCTTTCTAAAAATAAAAGTAAACGAATAAAGAATTGCATGAAGAACCAACCCCGTGTCATGGCTTCTTTCTCCCTAACATGGCAATTGGCAGGGCACTCAGTCTACCTTCAAGCTGCGCGTGTCACTAGCCCTGCCACCCTGAGAGAATTATTATTACCAACACTGTTTCCATCTCTCCAGGAATGACATTCACCAAGATGCAAAACATGATCACTATCATTTAGAGAGACAGAACACAGGACAACAACATTCACTACAAAAGTAATACAAAACAGAAACATTCCAAAAGAAGACTTCAAACACAATCTGGCAATAGGGAAAGGCTTAAGTAATTATGACACTCTCTCAAAACTAATACTGTAATAAAAATATGAGAAGGAAGAGCAAAAACCTGAAATAAAAATAACCTGACCTTGTAGGTTAACAACAGAAAAAAACAATTATTTTTGATAAAGAAAGAACCCAGACATGCAAACCTTATGATGAACTGAGCTCATTGATCATGGAAAAATCTTAAAAGTTAATTATAACTTTAACAAACTTTGTCTTAAAATAAGATTTCTTCACATTCTAAATGTATCTTCTTAAATATTATGCATTCATTTAAATCAAATAAAACTCTTAAATAAAAGTTACCAGTAAAGGAAGACTTCAGATTCAATGACATACAAATTTCTGAATAAACTACTACACTACAATTCAGAAATAAAACATACTTGAATAAGGGATGTGGCAGTGTGTTAATCAAGAGAAAACACAGCCTTTAGGAACAAGGTATTTTCCTAAGTGGTGGTGGTGTTGACTTAAGAAAGCTTCACTCTCTTTCTTGTCCCATTCCTGGGTGGCTCCTGAAGGGTTTTGCAAGAGAAGTACTGGCGGAGAGGCTGAAAAATGTGGCAAACGACGGAGATACTCCACGCTCGTCCAAGGAGTTCCTGTCTCTCTTTCAGAGTCAAGTTCCCATGGTCTGTGTAGTGTGCACAAAAACCAAAGACCTGAAAGAAAGTTTTCCATGACAAGTTTCACAGAAGAGATAAGAAATAAGGTTTCTTATCTAAATTTAGTAACCTACAAAATAACTTCAAGAAATACAGATGAAGGCACATACTTTTTCCACCTCTGTGATCCAAAGCACATCTCCATGGTTGTTCATCCTGACTGGCAGGTCTCCTCTATACCTTTTATGGAGAGAGTTATAGCTTGTGGTTATGCAGTTTATCTTACCCACTACAGCTTTCCGTCCAGCAACCTGCCAAAAATTGGGTTAACGTCGAGTACAGCTTAATACAACTAAGTGAACATGTTGAACTATGGACACTGTTTTATCCCATACTTTAAAAAAAAAGAGAGAAATACAGAGAAGCAAGAAATAAAAACACCACACTACTTATACAATCAACACTTTTTTTTGCAATGGTAAGATAGAATTCCAGAAAGAAGTTGGTGATAGATGGGACTTGAATGATTTGCTGGAGGTACCTACTGTTTGGGTTGCCACCCCAAGTGAGACTGATGGCCTGGTACATGCATAGATACATACACCAGCCATACAGATGAACAGGATTCACAGGAAGTAAGAGTAATTCAGTTGTGTGAATAAAATATGAAGAAATGTGGAATGGTAAAGACCTATTTTGCTGAAGTAGATTACATGGAAGGAATATGACTAGATTGAAAGCTAGGTACTCAAGTCAAAAGACCTGCAAATACTACTGAACTGGCTGAAGGAAGGACAGGTCTATCATTCATTTTTAGTTGTGATAAGTACGTAAGTAACCCATCTATCATTCCTTATTGTTGCTATTCAAGGAAAGAGACCAAACCACAGTGAAAGCATCATTTCAATTATTAAAATTATCTGGTGTAGAAATCTTCACGTTTGGTTCATTCAGTACTTTTGTACCATGAATAAGCCATATCATTTCATTCATTTATTTATTCATTTAATAACAAAGTTCACCTTTGACTATATTTAGGTACACTACACCTTTTTCCATCCAAAAACTGTCCTCCCTGCAACTTTAGCTTTCCAAGAATCTAAGAACCAATAAACCAGGGTTTGAAAAATCACAATTTTTTATACAAAAAAAAACAAATTGTACTTAAATAACATTTTTTTAAATCTGCATCATTTTTAAAATTTTTTTTAATGTTTTATAATCCTTTTGTAGGTGCAATTATTTAGCATTTTGTACACTTTGCTCTAAATCCTTTGCCTTAGTAAATTGTGTGAAATGACAGCCACAGTCACTTTTTGCAGTGTGTTGTTGATTTGCCATTATTGTGTATCAAATAACAATAAATCTCCAACACTCTACACTACTACAGAGCAAAGTAATAATATAATTTGAATATGAACTGTGAAGAGGCCACAGCCACAGCCTTGGTATAGTATGGGGGAGCTTACCAACTATTCAGGCAGCAGTGAACACCAGGCAGGCTCTAAACAGTGATAAAAGATTGCCAACTTGTCTATCTGTATGTTGTAAGATTTGAATTCATATTGATAAGAAATTATATTTAAAAGTTTTGTTTATTTTGTGAAAATACACCCATTGAACTCCATACTTTCCATGTGGTGTTACTATTAATGTACAGACTTTACTTTCCTTTTTTTATGCTTTTAAATCTTATTTGTGTTGCAAAAGAAGGCAATAATTGACCGGTGCCTGACTTGCTACAGGACTTGGCCAGGATAAGCAGGCAGACTTGATGCTTGTTTTGTTCGGTACAAATATGTCACATTTTCTAACACAAGATGTTTCATTTTGATTTTAAATCATGATTTATTCTTTCTAATTTCAATGGATTTAAATAACTTGATTCAAATCTAAACAGCCCTTCAAAAACACAAACCAGAGCTGAATTCATACCATAAAAGTGATCAGAGGTTGTCAACAGCTCCTATTAATCATTTCAGGGGTTAGTTGGTTTATGGGAATGCAGTTTCTGTATTCCTGCACAAGGCTATAAGATTGTAAGAGTTGTAAAGGGACGGCTCTATTAGTTCAGTACTCAGAAATGCCCTACTCTTTCACTGAGACGACTTTCTAAGTCTGAGGCTGCAGAGATGAATAATGGGGTTTTCAAGAGTCTTTCTTCATTTAATGATAAAGAAATCTTGTCAATCTGCCTTTAGAACTGTAAAATACCTAAAAACTTATGGTGAGCAACAACATATGTAAATCATTAGTTCTTTTTACAATAACAGATAATAAAGAAAAGAGAAAAAAAAAGTTTTAATAGAGCATGACCAATATGGTTTGTTTGCAGCCAAGAGTATTTTGTGTGGAACAGCTGTCCAAGAAGGCCGTGGAGAGACAAGAAAGGAGGAGGATGAGAGAAATGGAAATGTCTATATAGATGAGACTTGTGGTATGAACTGCATTACAAATGGAATGAAGTGATGAAGTGTGGAATGGTGGAATGTTCCAGAAGAAAACAGCCTATACAGTAGAGGGACTTCATGCTTAGCACATTTTAACAGAGCAATTTCAAGCTTAGCAAATGCTGCCAGTGCCCATGCTTAGCAACCAGCTCCCATGCTTGGCAATCAGTGGAGAGGAGAGGCAGCAACATTCAGAAATGAGTGCAGTACTGTACGTGGCATTCACTTTCTGCAACATTGCACAATTGTAACAAAGTAAAAATGCATTAATGTGATGAAATATCCATAAAAATTTAATTGGAATAACAAATTAAAACAGGAATATCACATGCAGGTGAGAGAGCATTTCCAGGCAGCGAGACGAGATGTGGCAAGTGTGGTGGTATTTCCATTATTTTCCTTGTAATTCAGTCCATTAGCCATGGATTATGAGGACAAGTCAAATAACACATGCTGGGTTGAAGCAGGTGACAGGTGACAGGTGATGGGAGACGGGTGACGGGTGACGGGTGACGGGTGACGGGTGTGGAGGATGCGTTCCACGGGACATTACTCCTGCGCCCTTCCTTGCCAACCCCCATCCCATTCTTCACTTCGGACACCCAATCAAAGACACAGTAGATATTATTCATAGAGCAAATGAAGGTTTAAGTAGGCAAGAGGAGGATAGAAGCTACAGAGCCCTGTGAGGTTTATTTACCAGCACTGTCTGCCCCCAACCCCCACACAGAGGTATGATGCGTATCACCTGTGACCTTCCGTCCGTCAGCCACGAGTGATGTCATAACCCTACTTTAGTGCACTGTGGAATGCTCAGTCATCCCCCACAAGCTTCAAGAGCAGGATTTTGCAACCAAAGCTGCCATTGGTGAGAGCAATTGAAAAAAATGTATCAACATGCTCCTTGTTTGCTTGAATGTAAACAGAAGAAAACAACAGTGATTGAGATTCATGTAATATGATTGTGATATGTGAATCGTTGGTTCTTAGTGGTGACACTGGGATGCAAAACATCAGGATGAGATTGACTGGGATTCAAGACTGCTGTATTGTAATGTAAATCTGCTGAGCTTAACATATTTCTTTTAATTGCAGAATTTCTTGTAATTTTCAGGCTTCCTGGAAGCAATTCATTTTTCCCCACATGTTCTTCAGTTGCAATAAAGCACATTTGCAATAACAAGCACCACACCACACTGGAATGAATTATTTTCATTGTTGTGAACCCTACTGTATTCTAAAAATGTATGACAATAGACATAAAAGAAATGTAAGAAAACTAGTACTTTGGCAATGGTGGTCCATACCCACAGGCAACAGTCTTTTCTTTTGGTGGCTTTGTGTAAATGTTTGAGTAGTGCATAATGTACCCAGTTCAAGTCACTCGGTGGTTTGGGTGTTTGGTGTTCCTGTGTGTTGTTCATTATCTGTGTGCTTGTTAGTGTTGATACATTGTTGGGGTGAATTGTTTGGGGGCTTTGTAGCTGCGAAACAAAAGCCTCGATGTCAGCAGAAATGACGTCAGGCAGAGAGAGGTGTGAAGGTACTCTTGGAGTGAGGGGGCCGGCAGAGCACGCCAGAGACTCACACGAGTACCTACCTTCGCCGCCACCCAAGCCTCTACTCTGCTGTTACCCTTAGAGCTGATAGATAGCTGACTGTGGATGTGTTGTTGCCTTCATAGTTGTTGTTTAAAGAAGAAAGCTACCAAGATCTTTCCTTAACTGCCACACTTTGCTTTGCTGTCAATCTGGACCATTACTTCTGTACCCTAACTTGCTGCTCACCACTTGCACTTAGTGGATTTCCTCAACATTACAACATCCATGGCTGGGGTGAATCAGTGGTGGTGGTGGTGGTGGTGGTGGCTATAATAATAACACAGTGAGATCCTGAAAAGTAGTGCTGAAAGAAAGAGTGTTTGGAGTGTGTTGTGGAGGCTGAGACTTGGGAGTGACTCAGGGAGAGGCTCAGGGTTAGGTTAGGGAGAAGAGGAGGGAGGAGGATGAAGGTGGTGCAGCATACTCTGTACAGGAAACAACACTCCAACTAAGTTTGTTACATGCAAACCGGACAAATAATATCAGCCATAAAGAGAGGACTGACTCCAGCGGGATTGTGAACTGACAATCTAAACACTACATGAAATTCATTATTGCAAACTATAATGATTTTTCAGTAAAGTCTTGAATCTCGATCAATCTCCTCTCAATATTTTGCCTCTCTATTGCACCACCAAAAACCCACAATTCACATACATTACCTCAATCAAATCACACGAATCTTGATCATTGTTGTTTTTCACGTGCTTACATTAGAAACATGATAACATTTATTTTTTTCAATTGGTCTCCCACCTCATGGTAGCTTGCAAACCAAAATGTGCTCTGAAAGTCTCCAGAAGGTTACAGAGCATTTTGCAATGCACTGTGATGTCCCTCATGGTGCTCACAGGTGATGATATGATTGCACCCCGTGGGTGGGGAGAGGATGATGTTGGTACCTCTCGCAGTGCTCTGTGGCCTCTCTCTCCTCTTACCTTATTAAAACTTTATTTCTCCTATGAATAATATCTACAGCATCTCTGATCAACTATGATGAGGAAAAGGGGGGGAGGGGGGATGCAGGGGTAACATCCCTTGTACAGCATTAGCCATCTGTCAGCTGTTCAAATGCCGGGTGTGACTGTTCACTTGGTTACCAGGATGCCATTCACCATGTTTCCCACAACCAATGGAAGGCCCATAGGGTGCGTCAGAGCACGAATGGGAGTCAAGAACAACAATGGGGGTTGTGAAAACACTGGCAGTGAGAAACATGATTATCATAATGGCATAAAACTGAACAAATACATTACAGAGAACTAAGATAGTTTTATATATAACTCTTGAAGATAGTTTTATATTTAACTCTTCAAGTTTTAATGTATAAACTTTAATAAATGTTGTGTGAAAGTTAGAATTGATGTAGATTTATTGGCAAGGCATTTTCCCCAATACACCAGAAGCTTAAGCAAGTCCAGCCTTAATGCATGTGCAAGTAGCAAGAATAAGCCGGCTTACATTATTATCAATGTACTCATGGTTAGTTCTGGCTGGGGAGAAATAGGTCTGGACATTCCTGAAAGAGTGAATTGATTATATTTCCCTACACTGTAATATGAAAATACAAAAATGAAGCTGAAGCTGTACTGGCACAACACAACAACAAAACACAAGAGGGCTATAGTGAAGTGATAACTCACGGATGCAGAGGATTTCAGTGTCCCTCAATGGACTGAATCAAATGCTTTCTTAAGATCGACATAGACTGCAAGCATTCCCTGTCAAAACTCACATTGGTGTTCCACCAGTAAGTGAAGCACTAGGATCCAGTCAGTTGTTGACTTACTGCATGCAAACCCAGACTGTTCAGGTCTCTGGTGCTTCACCAGGTGACTGTGGATTGGCATCAAGAGCAAATGGGCAAGCAGCACCTTGCCTGGTACGCTGAGCAGTGTTATTACACATTAGTTGTTGCAGTCCTGACAGTTCCTTTTCCCCTTCCACATAGGAATGACTAACCCCCTTTTTCTAGTCAGGGGAAATGATACCTGAATGCCATACAGCAGTCAAACAGCATACAATTTATGCATTCCTTGGCAGCCTCAAGAGTCTCACGTTTGAAGGTGTCCCATAGCTCTTCAGGGTCCTCAAGGCTGTCGAGCACTCCAATCCAATTTTGGAGACTGTCGTCACTGCATACTCTTGTGCACATGTCAAGTCCTTCAGTTTCTAAAGATGAAACAGTGTGGTCACATGTTGGAGGCTTTCTGGACTTGACATGAGGCTTGAGTGTAGCAACAACAAGCCTGTGATGAACTGCTAAGAAATTGGCACTCTGAAAAACTCTGCAGTTCTGGAGGATCCCCTAACGAGTACTGACAAGGATATGGTCGATCTTGCTGTACCAAGTCCAGCGGTGCAGTGATGGTCTCTGATACCAAAGACCCACAATTCTTAGCCTTCTGGATCTTGCAAGATTCAGAAGTAAAGAGCCGTTGTCATTCCTGGTACCTGGGCCAACACATATCTTATAGCCAGCCCTTTCAGTGCCAGTAACAGCATTAAAGTCACCCAGGACAATGAGTGCATCACGACGGGGACACTGGTCCAGTACAGAGTCGAGTTTGGCGTGGAACATCTCCTTCTCTTCAGTTTCACACACCTCGGTAGGAGCATACACTGCAACAACAGACATGAAGCCTACACTGTGCTTCACCCTTAATCGCATTATACGCTCATCAACCGGAGCAACCTCTACAGCAGACGGCTGCTGCAGTCTGCTTGGTGAGACGCCTATGGCTACCCCCTTGACACGGTGACCATTGCTCGTGCCTGACCAGTAGTAAGTAAAACCCTTCTTACTACTGGTCTCGCCACTGCCAGGCCTCCTTGTCTCAGAGAGCCCCACCACATCCACCCTCAGCCTACTGAGCTCATCTGATAGATGAGGCAGTTGGTGATTCTCTAAGAAACTCAGGACTTTCCAGGAGCCACACACAGAATCCTCTGAGGGTTCACCCCAGGAGAGGTCCAACAGGCAGGCACCACATCTACAGCCCCACCAGCACCCCCGAAGTCAGAAATGGGGCTAGGGGGTCCTCCCGCCCCTCCCAGGAGACAGTGATCCCGCAGGCTTTCCCCTGCATCTGTCATATGGGTAGGTAGGCCGGCCCAACTGATGCCTTGGCACCCAAGGGGTCTGCACAGTCAGACTCCCAAGCAAAACTGGATCAGGGTCATGGCAAGAGGCTCGCCTTCACCTAGAGCCTCTATCCCAACCTCTGCCTCTAACACTGGTGGCGGCTGTGGATGTTTGTTACAGTGAAGGGTTGCAAGCCCCACCCCAACTGGCTCAGTCAGCCATGGTCAGGGACACTGGTATCCCTGAGGGGAGATCCATGGCTGCCCATAAGGCAGAAGATGCAAAGGCAGCAGAAACAGAAGGAGACTGAGCTATGGGAGGTAATGGCCACTCACTCTTTCCTTGAATAGAATACATCCATCAAAAATGAGAACAGATAAAATGATTGAAAATGTCCACTCATAAAGCTCACCTGGTATATTTCCCCAGAAGTAACGTGGTCGACTTTGTGGAGAAAGATGTTTTGCATCAATCACACTTGGTACTTTTTCAAAGAGACTGCAAAAAAACAGAATATTCATCAGATGCCGGTGTTTCCCATGGTTTAACAAAATCTGTATATTAGAATAACAATAATATGCATAAATAAAGGAACCAATAATCTAATTCATCAGTTTGTTACCAAATGTGCAAGAAATAAACTTATGATGAACCCCTAAAGGCCGGGTTCTGGTTTTTTAGTGAACACCAGGTCTAGCATTGATGGTTCACCCTCTCCTCTCAGCCTAGTGAATTCCTCCACCCATTGGTCCAGGGTGTTCTCCATGACTAACTGCAACATTTCTTCACTCCATGATCCTGCATTTCCTCTCTCTTCCATTGCTTTCCAGTTCACACCTTTGCAGTTAAGTCTCCCACTAGCAGTACTTTTCTGTCCTCCCTTATCATGTCACCCAGGTATTTTAACACCTCCTTTTGCATTGTTTTATATTCTTCCAATTTCCATGTATTTGTTCTTGGTGGCACATAGGTTACTATAATTTTCCTCCTATCTCTTCCATTGTTATACCAATGACTTCTGCCAGACCATCCCCATATTGCACTTCCTCCACAACTATGTCTTTTTTCACCATTATTAATACCCCTCCTTCTCCTTTTCCTTTTCTATCTCTCCTCCAAGTTTTAAATCCCTCTTGCTGGAAATTTACATAGATCTCTTCCTTTAATTTTGTTTCCGTCATGCAGAACACGTCTGGTTTTTTATTCGTTAAATAATCTTTTATCTCTAACATGCTGCTTATTAATAATTAACCCATCCACATTTGTATATGCTACCTTTAATTTGTCTCTCTTTCCATCACTTGTACCTCCTGCAGCTGCTATTGTGTTTCCTCTGCTTTCTCTTCTTTCTCCCGTAAAACTGTATGAACCATTTCCTCAACCTCATATCTAGCACCCTCCAATAAAATTTCTTCTTCTCGGCCTCTGTCCTCTGTAAGATTTTTTTCCTTAGCTTCATGTCTTAACTCTTTCTTCTAAATTCATGTCTCTCTTTATCCACACATGTTTGCACTCTGCATTTTGGGTTAATCTACTGGCTCTTGCTGTTATTTCTTCCACGGCTAACTGCGATCTCATTCTCACTTTTAATGATCTTGTATTGCCTTCTCTATATTTTCCTATTCGGTATGTTTCTTCAACTTCCGGGTCTAAGTTTTGTTCGTCGTCTTGAACCTTTTTAATTACTTTTCTAACTAATTCTCTCTCCTCTCTTTCCCTCCCGCATTAATTTGGATTTTTCTTTTCCTGTAAACCATATATGACCATACATTTCTTCCTGTCTACTGTGTTTCTCACTAAATTTTCCTTCTCCTTAATTATCCGTATCACTGTGTCTTTTGTTTTGTCTTGTATTTGTTTCTTTGTTACTTTGGCAAAACTAATGTTTTCTCCCTTCCTTTCTTTTTTCCATTCCTTCAACTTGGTTTCGCTGCATGCTTTCGAGTCATCCTTCACTTTTCCTTTAGGTCTTTCAGTTGTGACTCATAGGTTCCACATTTTTCCTTGAGAATGTCATTTTCTTGTCTCATGCTTCCAAGTTCCTTTTGCAACTCTTTATTCACTTCTAGGGTGCATTCATACTCCTGAAATTTGATGTTAATTTCCTTATTCTCCTTCTCTAGGGCGTCACACTTCCCCATGACGCCTTCTAGCACTTCCTTAATAAACCTCCTCATCTCCCTTTCCATGTTTACTATTCTCCTCATCATACCTCTGTTCTCACTATTAAATCCAGAAAAATCAGCGGTGGGCCCATTCGTGCCACCAATCCTCCTCAGTCCTAGTGGAGTCTCCAATACATTCGGCCGGCATGTTTACACAGCTTCGGCTCCAGGCCGGAGTTGCCTCCTGTTCACTTTCCATGTCGTATTTTTCCTTCCTGATCTAGCTTGTTTTGGAGACAGGACACTAACACTTAGCCTGCTCTCTCTCCCCTGTACATACATACTAGGCTCCTCCCGTAGTAGGTGCCTTGTAGCTCATGTCGTTGTGAATTCAGGAGAACACGTCTGCTGGGTAGGAGAGTCAGTGTGTGTGTGTGTGTGTGTGTGTGTGTGTGTGTATTTACCTAGTTGTGACATACGGGAGGGGAGCTAAGCTTGTACTGTCCCGTCTCCATAACTATATTTATCCAACTTTTCCTTAAAAATGTGAATAGTGTGTGTGTGTGTGAGAGAAAAAGAATAAAGATTTCCCAGATATAGAAATTATACAGATATATAATGCAGATATGTACATATGACTTGTGGCAAACCAAAAAGGTAGTTGAGGCATAACAACTCAAATACTGAGCAACTGGAGCATATTAACTATTGACAAAGTAGATTTATTCCAACTTTTGGGGCACATCATCACTGGGGTCAATGGGCTATAAACCGCAGCGCCTGGCACATTGTTTATACATCACCGCTTCACACCTCCCACCATTGGTTGGTTCAGATCTTTTGTGCCTGCCTGTAATCAGTAGTTTGCTCTGAGATTTTTTTGTGGATGTACAGCCTTACAACCATTCACCAAACCTCCTAAATGAGCAAAAAGGAACATTATGAGTTTGGCAACAAAGCACAAAATGACAAAATTGAAGAAGAGTCAGATAAATGGCATTGTAACTTGTTCATTAATTGGACTTTATGTACATATGTATAATAATGCCACATGGAGTGAGTGATCTATTCAATAACTGCAAGGAGACCAGACTGTACATAGAAACAGAGACCATGTACATGTAATGATGGTTCCATCACTTGGTACATATTAGAAGTGACAATTGAAAATCACATAATTCGGCATCTTCACTAATTCTTAATGCTGCTATATAGATTAATGAAAAGATAATGAACTGCTCAAACATGGTTTCTCATTTCTAGATACACGAGAAAAACAGTCTTCATACTTTTTTTGTGGTCAATTTTTCAACTAAGCCGAGCAACACAACGCGTGATCCGTAGTTTGAATTGACAACGGCGATTGCCTTCTGGTCCTTCTCACAGCTGTAGTACACCTCAACTTCTAGACCAGGTTTGTCCAAGGCCACCAGTCCTGTTGATTGATATTATCACTTCACACACACACACTGCTGCTGCTGCTGCTGCTGCACCAACCAGAGGGAAACATTGTCCCTTTCCTAACCTGGGACATAAAATATGAAGCCATAGTGTGGCCACTGGAAGCTGAACAACACAAACTGTGTGAGCCTAGAGTAAGCAGGGTTAACTGGCCAGCTGCCTTATACAGTGGACCGACCCTCACATCTTGAATACATTGCGTTCCACATGTTTGAGAACTGAGTTGGTTGAGATCCAAAATGGTTTTCTTCATAGAAAATAATGTATACCATTTTAATCCATTCCAAGACCTCTGATTCTTACTCCAGTACATAAAAATGTAACTAAAACTGATATAATTAATCTTTTAATGGCAAGTTTTATAGTAGACGTAAATGATTTCTTTCATGAATAACGTCTACGGCATCTAGTACTGGGATGTCAAGGTAGGAGCTCTTCTGTAACAAAAAAGGTGGCCAGTCTCCTGTGGGCAGCCATCACTCACTGTACATCAACTGTCCTCCCAAGTGGTGGTGGATAGGGCAGGATAGGGAGGGGAGGGTGGGTAACATCCTATGAAACACACCCATTGTTACATACATAGACAAACAGGGCACAGCAGACCTTGCCATCCCAACTAATTTGGATTTGTGTTGAAATGTTTGCTTAGGCACTAAAGATTATTATCCTCTGGCAACATCAGTCACTTTGATAACATCTTTGTTTTTAAATATGACACCAATGACTGACTTAGCCGCGGTGATTATGCCTGACCACGACAAGCACTGATGCACAACTGATGCTTGCTTCCCCACCTTCATCAGCCAGTGTCAGCTGGTCAAGTTCCACATTTGGTTGATCTCCTAAAAGTATAAAATTCATTCAATTTTTTGGTCGGTCTGAATTGTACATAAAAGGTCCAAACAGTTTGAGGTTCAGAGGCCCACCATATTTACAGCTCCAGCATTTTTGATCACTTTCAACAAGTGTGCTGAACATCTGTTGCCATTTGAGCATTCATCAATCACATAAAAATAATAAATGAATAACAAAGAATAAATTAATGCAGAAGCAACAAGCAAGGCAAATATTCCCATCACTGAACACAGTCACCTTTGAGCTAACGTGTTGTGTGTTGTGCTTCATAACATACTACTGTACTGCAATGAGTTATATGGATTTTGAATAATAAGTTAATGCTTTATTATTTTAATACTACAATCACTGCAAAAAATATAATCAAGGCTAAATCTTTTCCTTAAATATTTATAATTTCCCTATAGAGCAAGTCTCCTCCTAACCTGAGACACGTCAGGTCACTTGAACTCACCCGAGGCAATAATGCCGTCACAGAGAGACAGCACTCTCAAGGGCCTCTGGGGGAAACAGGAAGGATCAGGTACCTCCTCAACAGTGCTCCTCCAACTGTCATCTTCTGTGCCATGAATCTATGAATATGACATATCTCATTATCATATACACAAGAATACAAATAGTAATCATTTCAAGGTAAAGAGATACACCATTAATAGAAAATCATTTTCAAATACAACAAATATTTTCACACAATTGTCTCACATATCATGATCTTGATTTAATGTTCATTAGCTGCAAGGTCAAAGAAGAATATGAGTCAACAAGACTCCAACTAACCAATTCTCAGACTAGCAATCATCACCAATCATACACTATCACAACTCCATCTCCCATCTCTTCCCTCCACCATCACCTCATCCTCAGCACTCCACCAACCTGTACCTTATTCATTCTTTTTTCCAGGAACAGACATACAAGGAGAGCCTGGGAGGGTATTCATCATATAATGAGACAGACAAGTACGTAAAAATATTTTTTGTATTCAAAAAATCATTTGTCACCTATCACCTGTCTCATTATAATAATATGAACTGGCTGCCACATTGCCGGGATGGGGATGCAAACCAGTATTGCGAGTTATATTGACCATCAGAAATAAAGAGTACCATTGGTAAAACAGATCAACTCCTGAGCAATCATTCCCAAAACTTGTAGATGTAGTTACAGTAAAAGACACGGCTCAAAACAAGGGGAGGCTGTCACGTACGAATGTAATAGAGTGCTACCAATGACCACATAACCTGTAGTGTATGCATTCATAATATATTCATGGCCATACCTATCAAAGTGATCAATGGTATTGCCATAAGGAATTGAAGAAACAGCCATTCACTTAACTCCTTACTTGTCAGACATTCGTCCAGACAGTCAAAAGTTTGCCAGGTTTTGGAGAGTCTAACTGATGCACCACATCACCACCTGCCACTACAGCCCCAGCAGAAGACATCCCCATCACACCTTTCAACATCATTCAAGTAGTGCTTGGCAAAAACCAAAGGAGTCTTCCAGGTCAGTGATTCCAAGACTGAAGTTACAGACTGACACGTATTATTTCCGTACCTTGAGAGATGTAGCAATACCTCTTATATAATGAGCACCAACCCTCAATAGAGGTTGGTGTTTTACTAATAACTTTAGGGGGCCTCTATCTTAAAAGCCTTTACCAAGTTGTTTGGAACTTGATCATCTGCCAGATTACATCCTTTGAGGGAGAATACACTAATGAGCACAGCCTTGTAACCTTTAACTGCAGACACCGATCAGTTACACTTTCTGCATAGATATAAAAAGAAGTCTGTTAACTTTTGACTTGATGGTTTAGAGACAGACAGACCTTCCTTCCTTCCATTTGTATTGGCAGGTCACAATTGTGGAATTCCTTTGAGACTTTGCCACTGTCTTAGCAGGCATTGAAATCTGAGGAGCTGCTCATCAGTCTCCCTCCACCTGCCAGCTGAAGGGCGTGGAGATCGAGGTGAAAGCTGTGCTGCATGTGTGGCAGACAGAGAAGATCTCTTCTTGGAGAAAGTCTTCTTGGGGGTGTTGATGGACAGCTCCATGAGATCTGGAAACCACTCCCTCTAAAGCCAAAACAGAGTCTGTCTGACCCCTGTTGAGCTTGTTGATAACACAAAATGGAGGGAAAAGCAAATAGTTCCTTGTGGGTGCCACTGAAAAGAAGGGCAACTGTTGCCACTGTCATGGGGTCTTGAAAGGGTGAGAGTAAGTTGGGGAGTGTGTAATTCATTCTGTCACAAAGAGATCCACAAGTGGATATCCCCACACCTTCCACAGAGCACTGCATACTTGGTGTTGCTGGTGAGGAGTCCATTCTGTGGTGATGACTTGTCCCTTTCTGCTGAGAGAATCGGCCAACACGTTGTTCTCGCCCCTCACAAACTGTGTCAGAATGGTGACCCTGTTCTCCTCTCTCTATCCATTGCAAACTCTTTGGGGCCTCCATGTTGAGTGTCCAGGAAACTGTGCCTCCTTCCCTCTGTAGGAACGATACTGCTGTGGCATTGTCCGGCAGAACGGCCCCCAACTTCCCTTTCAGAGATTCCTCTAATACCAGAGCACCATAGTGAATTGCTGTCAATTCTAACAGGTTGGTGTTCCTGCTTCTCATGCTGCGACAATGTACTACCTATTTCCTTGTCCAGCTTGGAGACACCCCATCCATCTGCCAACACATCTGGATACAGGAGGAGATCCAGAACTGAGGCTTCCAGAGACTGACTGACCCATCAACAAATATTTCATGTTGGACCACCACTGGAGATCCATTAAAATCCCTTAATGTACAGAAATGCAGTGATCTTTGCCATCTTTCTCCTGTCCCAGAAGTCTGCCAGTTGGAAGTGTAAGCTGCACACTGTCCGTCCAATGGCCACCTGGAACTAGGTGTGACATTGACAACAGGTGTCTCGGCAGAACTAACCACTCCTGTGCAGCAGGACTGTGTTCAACCCATAAAGGTTCTACCATCTGCACCAAGTTTTGATTCCCTTCTGGGTCAGAAAAACCTTCAAAACTAAAGAGTGAATCTCCATCCCCAGATACGTCACTACTTGTCTTGGGTTCAAGTTGGACTCCTGCTGATTGGTCATCGCTTTGAGGTCGTGGCAGAGTTGTAGTAACAGCACATCCCTTGACCTCACTGCCTTCTCACTGGACGACGCCAACACTAACCAGTCGTCCAAGTAGCGGAGGAGACCAATCCCTTCTGCATGTAAAACCGCTGAAATCAGAGCCATTGCTCTCGTGAAAACTTGGGGTGCTGTCGACAATCCCAAGCAAAGGACCTTGAACTGGAAGACCTGTTCCTTCCACACAAAGCAAAGGCACCTTGTCCTGAGAATCGATTATTTGGAGTCTTACTGATTTAAATTATTCAACATTACCTTGGTTCATATCATATGAGACAGGTAAATATGTGGCAAACAAGAATCTAAGCCCAGTGCCCAGTAATCCCTCCAATATCATTCCAGGTTCTTGCATGGCCAGTCCAGGTGCTGCATCTGCCTGGATATTCTGTCTCACTCATTCCCACTACCTATTAAAAGTCATTATAAAAAATAGTGTGGTACACAGTTTTTTACATGTGCAACCCTTTCAAACAGTGTGAGGTTTATGTAATTACAAATGTTTTTCGAGCTCTACAACTCCCAATTATGGATGTTAACATTGGCTGCCTCACACCTACCAATGAAGATCAAATTCATGCTTGGCTAGGCTCAAATGAGGAGTCTGTCTAATTGATGAAGTACAGTAGTAGTAGTAGTAGTAGTAGTAGCAACTGGCTAGAGAGTAGCACATATGATGATGATGCCATCTTGCAAATGAAAAAGTGAGTATGCAAGGTGAAGGCATGTGAACTTTTCTTGGCATATGTACATTTCTTTGGAGGATTATATGAATTTCCAACCAACAAATGAAAACAGAAGAGTTTATTCACCATGCTTGTCCTTTCTGGCCTTGGTTGGAGAAGGCCATGGGGGGTGTGAGGGGTGAAGGGTTGACACAGGAAGCAGTACGTACCAGGGAGTGGCCCTCAGTAGGATGTGCCTCACAGCAGAGGGTGCCTGCCACCAGCAGCTCCACACACCCAGTGCAGTACATTCTGCAAATAACAAAAATAGCACTTTCACTGTGGAACTTGTTGCTTCTTTGGATTATTTTTTTTCAATGTTATCTTTCATTGTTTATAACACAGAGGGTGCCTCATGAATGAAGGAACATATTCTAGGATTTCACATTTACAGCTAATCTTTTTTTTTTTTTTGTGTGTGTGTGTGTGTATTTAACTAGTTGTATATTATGGATTCAAGTGGGGTTCATAGTGACCTGTCTCCATATCTACACTTATCCACCTTTTCCTTAAATTTGTGCACACTTTCTGCTGTTACAATCTCATCACTTACACTGTTCCAGATGTCCACCGTCCTATGTGGAAAATTGAACTTTAAAATGTTTCTTAGACGTTGATTTTTCCTGATTTTCTTTGAGTGTCCTCTTGTCCATTTACCTCCATCTTCAATCAGTTGTATCAGGTCTTCTCAAGGTGGTATCTTTTCCATTGTATTGTTCCCTAACTTGTCCATTTACCTCCATCTTCAATCAGTTGTATCAGGTCTTCTCAAGGTGGTATCTTTTCCATTGTATTGTTCCCTAACTTGTCCATTTACCTCCATCTTCAATCAGTTGTATCAGGTCTTCTCAGGTGGTATCTTTTCCATTGTATTGTTCCCTAACTTGTCCATTTACCTCCATCTTCAATCAGTTGTATCAGGTCTTCTCAAGGTGGTATCTTTTCCATTGTATTGTTCCCTAACTTGGACACTGTTATT
>CM035180.1:4051572-4070423 GCA_020233015.1 Callinectes sapidus
AGTTACTCTCTCTCTCTCTCTCTATCCTTCAAAGTTGATAGTTTCCTTTCCTTTAGTCTATCTTGATTGGGGAGGGCTTTTATTTCTGGCACCATCTTTGTGGCCATTCTTTGAATTCTTTCTATTTTTCTGATGTTCTTTAGCATTTGTGGTGGCCACACCTCTACTGTATATTCAAGTTTAGGTCTTACCATTGTGGTTATGATGCATTTATCATGCTCTTGTCCATGTCATTAAATGTCACTGATATTTGTTAGTGACCTATATATAGAAGCAAATATTCCATACATGTGCCCTTCTGAGGTCAGGGTGTCTTGTACAATCACTCCCAGATCTTTTTCTTCCTCCTTCATCATAACCTCTTCCCATTTTGTACTTCCATGTAGGCCTTCAATTACTTTTACCCATTTCCACCAAATGACATTTCTTGGGCACTGAATTCTAATTTCCACTTCTGACTCCATTCCCAGATCTTATTGATGTCTCACTTCAATGCCATACAATCCTCATAGTTCTTTATTACTCTCAAGAGCTTGGCAGCTCTTGTTCATCAGGTCACTCATTTATTCCATTGTTTCTTAAACCCTGTTTCTCTTAGTTAACTTAGTGATGGTGTCTTGGTTCATCATTTTTCCATTTATACACTTGTAGAATAGCTTGGGTACTTCACACTTTCTTACAACATCCTGTTCAAACTTTCCCTCCTCCTCCCTTCTTATTCTAATAGATTTGTTCCACGCCTCATTGTATTGCTTCTTATTTTCTTAATTTCTCTGCTTCCTTCTTTTCCTCCCAGCAGCATTCTTTCTCTACTTAGCTTTTGCACACATGGCATTATACCATGTGTGTTTGCTCTCTATACCAGTACACACCTCCTTGCCCCCTCATGGTACTTGTCAAAGATGATTTCATACTTTACTTGAACTGTCTTGCCTTGTATGGTTTCTTTCCAGTTTACACTACCAAGGTATTTACTTCATCATTCAACATTTGCCTCGATTTTATCTTCCTTGTTTGTGTCCCTTATCCCATCTCAAAATTTCCTGATTCTCTAATTCAATTTCAAGGACTATGTGATCACTTTTCCCACTGGACTATGAGAGAGAGAGAGAGAGAGAGAGAGAGAGAGAGAGAGAGAGAGAGAGAGAGAGAGAGAGAGAGAGAATGATGTTACCTACTAAAGGTCTGGCAGGAGGGTGGGTTGTGGTGTGTGGTGTGGTAGCCATCCTGAGTAGTTTCCTTAGTCAATTACTCTCTTGTGGTGAACACCAATTTTTGTAATATGTGCAAATATCTCATCAAACGATGAACAAATTCTTCATACTTATATGTAACGCAACAATGAATGGGACACTAGTCTTCAATCAGATATGATATCTAAGTTAATCAACCATAAGTTCAAAAGCTACAAGAATCTATGGTACACTTCAATGAGAAGTTCCTCAGTATAATTGTTTCATAAGTTTATAGCCTAAAGAACATTACAATCATAATGAATCTAAATAACAGATGATACCTTTCACAACCCGGTGAGTCACAAATCAACAACTTTCCTGGGCTGGCACACACCACACAAAGCACCTATACAAAAGAAAGAAGGAAAAGAAAAAATACAGTTTAAGAGATTTAAAGTGTTATCAGCTGAGCAGAACAATGGATATACTTTGAAACAAATCATCTTTTCCAGCCTACATCACTCTCTGACAAGAAAATATTCCATTTCCTAAATGTTTATTCTATAAAAACTGAGTCTGATTAAGAAGGTTAATTTAATGAAGAAATACAACAGTCAAGGATGGTTTGGTTTCAGCATGTCAAATGGCTCATCACCATGTAGGCTGTTCATTACTACATTCTCCCTCACACACTGTATCAACTGAGCTTTTCTGTAACATGGACCATGTTGCCTCTAAATCCTCGGTGGCTAACTTCTCAAAGATCAAAGTTGATCAAGACAGCTCAGTATGAGACACTCAGTTGTATTTTTATGAAATAAGTCAGGAACACACAGCTTCAAAATTCACTTTACTCTTCTACTCTATTACTAACAAATAAGAAATGTAAACCTAGACATTATCTCTTCCTCAAAGCACACTTATTCTTTACAGATAAGACAAGAAAGGAACGTCAGGAACACATGTGCCTCACTCATAATGATGGGCTTCTTCTCCCTCAGTCTCTCTACCTGGTCATGTCTATATTCCACACACAACACAACAGAGCCACATTATTGTCAGAACCACTTCATAGACACAGACAGATTGTAAGACACATGAAAAAAAGAAGAGAGCTTACACACTCTTCCTTCTTTTTCTTAAGTTCTATAGATGATCAAGCATCTGTATAGTAGACTGGCACTTCAGTGGGCCTTTCTTCTTTTATTGCTGTTATGTTGGCCTTGCCTGGTGCCTCTACTACATAAATAATAATTAACAAAGATATAAATAGTACAGTACTATAGTGTTGGTATGTTGTGTGGGGAATATGTTAAAATAGACAGAGAGAGAAGACAGACATCAGCAAGGGATAGGTGTAGTACTAATTCTTCCTTGCTTCTCGTCTGGTCACAGTACAAAATGTAACTGTGCACAGGTAACAAACAGTACTCGTGGATCTGGCGTAAAGATTGCCTTGCCGTTATCAGTCTAGGTTAGAAATTTGACTTTGGTACATTTTGCCAGCAAATGTGAAACAATTAAAATGGCCAAACAAAGTTTACAAATTGCATATTCACTTTGTATAATCAGCAAAACATAATAATAATAATAATAATAATAATAATAATAATAATGAGCTATACACTTACACTCAAGCCGCCCTCCATGTCCTTAGAATTCTCATCCAAATCAGGCTGCCAAAATAATAATAATAATAATAATTAAAAAGCTGTGCCTCACTCACCACCACACACACACAAGGTGGTGTGGTGAAGCTGTGCCTCACTCACCACCACACACACAAGGTGGTGTGGTGAAGCTGTGCCTCACTCACCACCACACACACAAGGTGGTGTGTAAACAAGACATGGAATCCTCCCAGTACAGTGTTGTTGCCTCTCCATCTGTTGAGCTGATCTCTCTCTCTCTCTCTCTCTCTTCCACCCTCTCATAACACATCTTGGAAGTGAACATTTGGTCAACTCATCATTCCATTCATCATGCTTTCTTGTATATGCTATCTGGAGTTTGTTCACTCACAAGTGTTGATGTTGTTGTCTCAGATCTGACTAATCAAATACCAATAAGAATTCCTTCATTCTCCTCTCTTTGAAAATCATTCTTTATCTTATAAGTAACATCTTTTACTTGTGTACTGCAGGGTCTTGCAAAGGAGGGACTGACTTGTGGCAGTGTTCCTTGACAAAGTGTCACTGCATCCTCCTTTCATCTCAAGTAGTGGGTGATTGAGTAACACACACAGGGTAGCAAGTGTGTTTGGTGACACTGGTACTCGCTGTTGTAATGTGAAACCAACACGAGACAATGGCAACGGTAAGGCCGGGTAGAGGAGGACACAGGACAGGCACAGCTTGTAGAACAACACAATAAGATGGATCCAATAATATGAAGTGGTGGAGGTAGGAATTCCAATTCTGTGCACCAAGCCCTGGCCGAGTGATACAGGGACTCAATGCCACAGCTCTGAGAGACACCCAGCATTCTGTTTGTGGCCATTACTAATATCACAGCTAGACCTTCATTCTCCTGCTTTAATCATCACTACTGACAAACCTCTCACACTACTGTGCATTTGGATCTCTATTAGTGTCATCCTACAAGCTATCCCTGGCTTGTATCGTTCTGTACCTGGCCTTGTTACTATGCATTGTGTCTCAGGTTGGTCTCACCTTACAGTTTTGAGAACCAGTCACCAAACACACACACCACCCAGTGTGTGTGTGTGTGTGTGTGTGTGTGTGTGTGTGTGTGTGTGCCATTCAAACTACTACTGGACAGGAGAGGGAAAGACTGCAACAAGTCAATCCCTCCATCATAGTATCCTAGAGTGTACTATGCAACAAGTATGGGACAGCTTAAAGAGGCTTTCATCATGATAGATAAGACTGGCTTGGCCTCATGTGGTGCAATGTGACATCTGCCCCATATTCCACCTGGCTGGCCCTCAGATATCACAAGTTTTACCAAGTTCATCATATTTACTAACAGATTATTCATACAAAATAGACAGCTTGACGTTCAATTAAAAAGAAACAGATAATTTTAACCTAACTTACAGAGAAGAGAAAGTAAAGGCACAGTGTGGTGAGGGAGAAAGGTGGCTACAGTGCATCAGGAGGAGGAGGAGGAGGAGGAGGAGGAGGAGGATTACATATGTACATGTTACATACTGCAGTTCAGACTTGCAGACAATAGACACTGACTGATACAATGGAATTACCTTCATTAAACCATTTCAAACATATCCTCAATGTTTTATCACTAAAACATGAAACTGATGACACTGATTATCAAAACAATAAAATAAAATAAAATAAGATAAAAATAGAAGAAATTTTTTTTTTTTTAAATGTATTACTTTTCCCTACAAAACACACACAAAAGAGAAAAAATTTCATTATACAGTGGGGATTCAATACTCAACCTTCATTCGTTGCAAATGGCTGTTCAAGTATATATCAAAAAGTTTGACTATGGATATCTATAAATCAGGTCATTCATTCTAACCTTAGCAAAACCTTCAGTTAACAAAAATTTCAAAGTAAGTTTTTTTATAATAACAATTTTCTTATTTCTTTCAATGCTGCAGGTCACTTTAGTTGCTTTTTCCCATCCATCGCCACATCAGCAATCATATAACATATATAACCGGTGACGCGCAAACCGCGTCACCGGTTATATATGTTTCTAAAATACCGCGTCACTGGTAGAAATTTTGATAACAATGCTGTTATTTTCGGTCTGATGCGCATCTCGTTGTTCACTGGGATACGCACACACACACACACACACACACACAAGTACAAAAACTATGTTTATTCACTAAAACATGTGAATTGGGCCTATCACAGTCAGAAGAAGTGAAAAGATGCGTAGTTGACAACCGAGTAGCGACCTTGAGTGGTGGTGGCGTACGGGTGTTGTGGCGTACAGCCTCTGGAGGTTGCCACAGAGACCACTAAGTTCAATGACATACATTTCCCGTCTATTTGGGGCATGAGGATTAATATTAACCAAAAAAAAAAAAAAAAAAAAAAAAAAGGTGAAATTGCCAGGATTGGGGGGTGCGTTGTAGGTCCTTCAGGGCGGCGGTACTAGACGGCTTAATGGCCTCCTTGTTTTTCAATATGGTGGCTGCTGTCAATTTCACCATACAATACAGGTAACTCATTTCATGCAAGTTTGTTTTACACATTTTTAAATTATACAAGGTCCAAAATCCAAATATTAAACGTTTAACTAACACTTTTTTCATTTAAATGCAATAGTTCATCAATTGCCACCAGATGTCATCTCACACGAGTTCTGTGCACCACGCTGACAACTTCATATCATTTCCCCAACCCTGAAGTAATGCCACCTTATGACTGGCTATCTCTCCTCATGACGTCGCACTAGCGATGCCAATGAATACTCTCAGACAAGCTAGCATCCTTCACACAAATCTTTGTGGATACTGGGGACAAGCGGAAGTGGTGGGGAGGAAGCCTTTGTTTACAACCATATGTGTGGACAGGAGTACCACATAATTTTTCAAGTAACAAGTCAAACTTTTATGTTTAAGTATCAAAAAGTTTGACTTTCAAGACAAATTTAAGTATTGAGTCTTCACTGTACAGTTTCTTCACTGAGACAATGTTAAAAACGGCATGAAATTTGGAACAAAGCTCAGTAGGAGAGCAAAATTTGTTAGGAAAAAAGTTGATTTCCTTGTAATATTTGCAATTATATCACAATGAAATGAATCAAAATTAACTTCAAGGGATGTAAAAAAAAAAAAGAAAGAAAAAGAAAAAGAAAAAGAAAAAAAATAAAGGAAGGAGTACAAATCAAATCTAAAAACTGCCTATTATGGGAGTGAAAACAAACATCATGTGTGAACAGTACCTTACAACTGGCACAAACATTTCCAACAAAGTAAGGATGTGGTGGTGCAACAAGTTGACCGTCAGTGCGGTGGCATGCAATACACAGCCGCTCCATGTCATACTTCCCTTGGCGGGCCAATTTTAGGAGAGAACATGGAAAGAATTTGCAGTAATGTTGATTGATTCAACACTAAAATCTAACTTCTCAGATAATAATGTCATGCAATTTTATTGTAAATATTGTTACATTAATAGAAAACTTGAGAACATTTCACAAATGACAATTACTTTAGGAGTTACGTAAGTTGCAATTAGTCATCCCTACTCATACATATTCTGAAAATAACTGTCTTATAAGAATTCACATCAACACCTCCTTACCTAACCTTTAGATGTCCATTTTCTCTGTTCCTCAGCATCTGCAGGGCTCAAGTGAGATGAGGAACAACCACTGCACTCATCTGAACCCCCTTCAAAATGCTTAGCTTTCCTTATATAGCCAAGGTATTTTTCAACCTTTGGTGAATATGAAACACCTGTAAAAGATGGATTTTGTTCATTAGTGTTAAAATTTCTAAGACATTAAGCATAACCATTCTGAACTCTCTACTTCATAAGAAAAACTGAAATGTACGTAGACACACAAAATATAATGAAAATGGAAAACAAGGGACAAGAATGTTATAATGTTACATTGAAGCTCAGTAAGAAAGTGAAGCCTTCATCATTATTACACTGCTCATGTTTCCGCTAATCTAACTACACTGTACATCATCACTGTAATACATCAGCTAATCTAGCTACACTGTACATCATCACTGTAATACATCAGCTAATCTAGCTACACTGTACATCATCACTGTAATACATCAGCTAATCTAACTACACTGTACATCATCACTGTAATACATCAGCTAATCTAACTACACTGTACATCATCAGCTAATCTAACTACACTGTACATCATCACTGTAATACATCAGCTAATCTAACTACACTGTACATCATCACTGTAATACATCAGCTAATCTAACTACACTGTACATCATCACTGTAATACATCAGCTAATCTAGCTACACTGTACATCATCACTGTAATACATCAGCTAATCTAGCTACACTGTACATCATCACTGTAATACATCAGCTAATCTAGCTACACTGTACATCATCACTGTAATACATCAGCTAATCTAGCTACACTGTACATCATCACTGTAATACATCAGCTAATCTAACTACACTGTACATCATCACTGTAATACATCAGCTAATCTAGCTACACTGTACATCATCACTGTAATACATCAGCTAATCTAACTACACTGTACATCATCACTGTAATACATCAGCTAATCTAGCTACACTGTACATCATCACTGTAATACATCAGCTAATCTAACTACACTGTACATCATCACTGTAATACATCAGCTAATCTAACTACACTGTACATCATCACTGTAATACATCAGCTAATCTAACTACACTGTACATCATCACTGTAATACATCAGCTAATCTAGCTACACTGTACATCATCACTGTAATACATCAGCTAATCTAGCTACACTGTACATCATCACTGTAATACATCAGCTAATCTAGCTACACTGTACATCATCACTGTAATACATCAGCTAATCTAGCTACACTGTACATCATCACTGTAATACATCAGCTAATCTAGCTACACTGTACATCATCACTGTAATACATCAGCTAATCTAACTACACTGTACATCATCACTGTAATACGTCAGCTAATCTAACTACACTGTACATCATCAGCTAATCTAACTACACTGTACATCATCACTGTAATACATCAGCTAACCTAACTATGCTGTACATCACTACCCATTGGCATTTCCACCTTGACAGTTTCACTATACACAAAGTAACACAAATGTAATAAATGTTATACGTATTAGACTTCTTTGGCCAGATTAATTTTTGCCATTCACTTCAAAGGATCAGCCATGTGATGAAAATTGTTATTATTTTGTTAACATTTCTTACAAAAATTAAGAGTTCTAAAATTTTCTTCAACATCACAACTAATATACAGTGGTACCTCTTGATTCAAACTTAATTCCTTCTTTTTCGTTGTTTGAACGGCAAAAATTCAAATTAAGAGGCAATTTTTACCATTGAAATTAATGTAAAACATTTAATCCGTTCCAGTTTATTCTAAATACAGAATACTACACTCAACCCCCAGTTATTGGGAGACATTGGTCCCTTAACATTGCTGCAATACCTAAAAATGCAATAGCCATTGTTAAGAAGTAATGGGAAAAAACAAAATAGGTCCTGACCCACCAGAGTGGCAACATGACTTAACATGCTGGCACCTTGTTTTCCCCTCATCTCATCATAATCCATAGATATCATTCACATTTTGAGAGTATAAAGTAAACACAGACATAAAAAAAAAAAAAAAAAAGGCATAACAAGACTTATTTACTTCAGTGTGAAACTCCCGAGTCTCGATGAAGACTAAACGGGCCTCCCCTGGGTCCCCGCCTCCCTCTCGTGCACTAAATATGGGAACAGATCACGTAGTATTCCCCCCCCCCTCCCCCTCACTCTGTCCCTATACACTCCCATTCGATACACAAACAGACCAGGTAGGCCGACCCCCCACTCCCTCCCCCCTTCCAGCCACTCACCATCTCTCTCTCTCTCTCTCTCTCTCTTATCAAGTAGAATATATTCTTGCAGCATCATTTTCAACATAAATTATTTCAAGAAAAGTATAAATTATTGTACAAAACTGCAAATTATTGCATTATCTTAGTTTGCGCAAATGACAATGATATTTAACAATTCATTCTTCACTGGTTGTTTTAAAGTGTTAAATATATCTTTATTGGTAAATAAGTTTGCCAGTGACCAGAGTAGAAGGCTACACTGACTGGGGTGGTAGGTAGGAAGTGACCAGGGTTGGGGGCCGGAGTAACCGAGGCAACTAGGGGCCGGAGTGACTTGAAAGCCTTCACGAGTCTCAATATAGAGAGGTGTTCACAGAGGAGAAGTGCAAGCGAGACTCGCCAACTGGCGAGTAGGCAGCGTCGGCCGCCACGTGCGTTTGTGTTTGAATTGAGAGGCTGCATTCAGATTGCAGGTCAAAATTTGTTCAGCAAATGTGTTTGGATTGGGAAGTGTTCGAGTCAAAGGGTGTACAAATGAAGAAGTACGTACCACTGTACATGTGTATCTGCTATCTCACCTAGAAATTGATAAAAAATAATAGAATAAGATTAGTGTCCTCACCACGGTCACATGTCCCGCACTCCCAACGACTTAACCTTACCATTATAAAAGCAGACCCATGATTGGCTAAGTGTCCACCTTCTTGAAAACAATGGACCAATGATATATGAGGGACAGCCTCAAACATAGACAAACTCTACATCACAAAATGAGTGTGGTATTTGAGAAGAGCCATGATTGTGCCTGATGGACTAAGATATAGGTAAATGCCATCCATGATTGTGTCTCACGTGGTATAAGGGTTAACATGGCATCTCAATTTTCATCTGTAATCTTGTCCTAAAAAGATGCTTTAGTCTATTTACAAAAATCTATTTATGACAAAAAGATGTCTGGAATAAAAGCATAACTAGAAGAATTTCTTGTCCATTTTAAATGATATATCATGAAAACAAATAACTTGACATTGCCCAACGTGTCTACTTAACAAACTACTTGACAGCAATATGAATTGGTACATTAGAATAGTTACCCATAACACATTGTAATGAGTAACAACAAAACATTAACAAAGGCAAAGAATAAATAAAACTAAAAACTCCTACATTAATTAACTCTATGAGGCATAATGATATATAGTATATATATATATATATATATATATATATATATATATATATATATATATATATATATATATATATATATATATATAAAAGATTTGTACACCAGTATGAACAAATACAGAAAATACCTTACCTGAAGACAAGCAATGATCCCCTTTTGAAACATTCTGTCTCTGGCATCAGTGTAAAAAGTTTCCAACTTTTCTTTGAAGGGTGACACTTTGTTGAGAGGCAGCTGTAGGAAAGGCAAACACTGTGAGCGACTCCCCTCACTGCTGCACTCAACAACAACAATGAAAATATTGCAGTTGGTAACATTGTAAGTGATAAGACTTTGAAAAAGTGTTATTTACTTGGGAAAGGAGAACATGCCAGCATTATAAGCTGCCATAATAACTCTTGGCAAACTGAGTCAAAATATCTAAAAGTACTAAGAAATGTTTATACATGCCTGAGATACTCTGTTGTCTCCAAACCAAAACACACATGCTGTCTCAGCAGAGGAGCCTTCAATCCACATTTATAATGAGGCACAATGATGCCTGTAAAGTACACCAGATCAGTCAGGATTTGACACAAAGGCTGACAGAACAGAACATTTATGGCAAAATCCAAGACATTTACAAGGGCAAGTCTGTGCATAGGCACTGGATACTATAGTATGTTAGTGAGCAAACAGTATGCACAATATGTACATTAAGACACTTGCCTGGCCAGGGGCAGCTGCCTGCAGTCTTACCCCAGACCAGCCTCCCATAGTCCTTGCCACTGAAGCGTCCGTCACCATTCTCATCTTCTTTCCTGAGGTCAGCCCTTGTCTGTCATCCCAGAAGCAATGACTGATTAAGCTGCAGCTACATTCAACATACTAGGTTGCATGGCTCAATTCTTATACCTACATTGTACGTGGTATATACCTATAATGTGATCTTAGTGCAGCTAAATCTATGATGACTGACAATAACAATTCAAAGGCATCATCAAACAAAACGGACGTCATTTGAGAACACTTTAAACCATACACACTTTGATGCAATACTTTTTCTTCAATCAAAATGCTTCATAACTCTTACCTTCATTTTGGCAGTTTGGCTCTCCCTCCCTTGAATCATGTGCATGCAGACTTCACTAGTGGGTGGGTGGCCCTGTGCTGGGAAGGTAATAACACCTATACATTATATACTACTTCACATGAACTTTAGAATGGTAATGGTGGTGGTGGTGATGAAAAAATAATAACGTTAATAATGATGCTAATAACATTTGTAATAATAATGATTGTGAAATTAATAATAATAATAATAATAATAATAATAATAATAATAATAATAATAACAATAATAATAGTAATAATAATAATAATGGTAATGACAATGGTAGTAGTAGTAGTAGTAGTAGTAGTAGTAGTAGTAGTAGTAGTAGTAGTAGTAGTAGCAGCAGTAGCAGTAGTAGTAGCAGTTGTAATAATAATAATAATAATACAAATAATAATGACAACAATAATGAGTGATACTAATTCTATAGTTAAACGAGGACTTACCTGAGTCTGAAGTTTGACTGGAATTTTACCGAGCTTCATTGTAGCACTTAGGGATTAGATGAGATGACGTAAGCAAGTCTGACGGTCAGTATTCAAAGACGGCAGGAGTCACAGCCCCTCAATAAACCAGGGTAGGGCAGGGAGGGCATGTAATCCCTAAGTGCTACAATGAAGCTCGGTAAAATTCCAGTCAAACTTCGGACTCAGGTAAGTCCTCGTTTAACTATAGAATTTTACCTCACCATTCATTGTAGCACTGTAGGGATTCCATGAGACATTTACAGACTGACTCCTGGCAAAATTAATAAGGTCACCAATGACACCTGTTAGCAGCAAGCATGCATGTCAATGTGGAAAAACAGGGAACGGATAAGAAAACCCACGACAAACCTTGTAACCACCGCATTATTGAGAGAAAAAACATTAATTATGGAATACACCCAATGACAAAATAAAATATACAAAACATCATACCCCACAAAACTTGATCCCAATCCCTACGGGATAAGGAAGGCATAACCACATGAACATCTTGTGACAAGAAAACATACAATGATGACAGACAAAACATAATACAATATTAGACCATCCAGTCATAAACATCTCATTATCCACACGTTGCAATTTTTAAATACCCTCTCAACATTTTTTATATATCCAAAAAACCATCCCCAAAAATGCTCCCTTTTAACTTGACATCATCTTGTTGTTGTACCCATAACCAAACGATAGTAGTAAAAAGCCTACCAATGAACAAAACAGAAGGAAACAACAACTGCCCTTATGCCAGTTGGTGACATCATCATATTCAAACCTCCATTACAGTTTACAAAGTCAACACCCCATCCTGGATATTGGAACTACAGAACGGCTTCTTGTAATATGTAGCAAACACAGAGGAATTACTCCATCCAACAGATTTTATGATAGTATGAAGCAGCAAATAGCATAGAGCCTTGCTAGTAGCTGCCGCCCGTGTGGAATGTGGAGCGAACACCTGCAAATCAATTCCTGCATTTCGCATCATATCCCTAGTCCATCTACGTATAGTGTCTAGAGAAGCAGCCTTAAAGGGTTTCCTAGTCGTCACCAATAAGTTAGCTATATCCCCTCGAATGTCCGACGTGCGCTGTAGGTAAGCATGAAGAGTAGTAATCACACATAAGCATCTATCAGGGGCATAAGCCTTAAAAATCAACTGTGAAAAATGATGCCCTGGTCGTGAGGTTTTAAGCAAATCCACTATCTGAAAAGACACCCTAGAGGAAGTTAGGAACATATTTCTAATGTCAAGTACATGTAAAACCTGTCCGTGTCGTCCTGACAACAATAAAAGCAATACTGTTGACTTCCTCACAAGCTGTGACACAGTCAATGTCCTATAGGGTCCCAAGAGCTTTATATAATTGAGAACAACATCAGGATCCCAAGTATAGTTATATCTGGGCAGAGCAGGTTGGTTCTGGAACACAGCCCTCATAAACCTTTTTACTAAGGGGTGTTGGCCTGCTGGTTTGCCTGCAATATCTGCTACGCTGGAAACTGCAGAACGAAGTGTGTTCATGGCACTATAACCTAATGGCACACCCTCATTGTTACCACGAAATTGTTTCAGCAAGAAACTCAGGAAAACATCTAAAGATGGTGAAAATGGACCTGCTTCCTTTGACAGACAAAAACACATCCATTTTTCGAGAGGTTTCCTATACTGTAAGTGTGTTCCTGGCCTCCATGACTGTAGTAAAAAGGCGCCAACATCTTGCGAAAGTTGTCTTGCTTCAAAGGAACCCCTGATAATAGCATTACCACCAGTGTCAACTTGCCTCATAACGGATGGTGTTGGGTCGGATCCTGTGGCAGCGTCAGGCACTGTGTTGGCAAAATGCGAGGTGTTGCCGCAAGTAGTCGTAGTGCCCTGGGGAACCACACTCTCGTTGGCCACAGGGGCAAAACCAATAATAAGTTGTTGCCCTCTCCTTCACTATCTTCCGAAGCACCTTGCCAATAACGCTGAAAGGAGGGAACCCATAATAAAAACCATTATTCCAATTAATATCAAAAAGCATCAATGGCATAGGCATGCAGGTCAGGTTTCCAGGAAACATATCTATCCAGTTGGGCATTTAATCTTGTCGCAAACAAGTCCAAACTGGGAACAGAGAATTCATGGCAAAGTGCTTGGAAAAAATTTGGCTTTATCATCCATTCTGCATCAGTATAATAAGCACGAGATGCATCATCAGCAATGGTATTTAGTCTGCCAGGTATATGGGCAGCCGAGAGGCATATGCTCCGTCACTTGTAAAAGGTGTTCCTTTATGCTCCCACATTTATTGACACAAGCTACCACAGTTGTGTTATCTGATCTTACGCGAATATGAATGTCCTGCATATCTTTGCACAATGCCTGTAGACCAAACAAAACTGCCTTAAGTTCCAGTAAATTAATATGAACTACTTCATCTGCAGTCCAATGGCCGCCAGTGGAAACCTCTTGTAATCTCGCCCCCCAGCCTATCAAGGAGGCATCAGTATACAACTCCACACTAGGATCAGGAAGGACCAGGCTCTTGTGCAAATTAAATATGTTGTCACACCACCATTTTATCAATACCACAGACTTTCCTGAAAGGGTGATGCCCCCATTGTAATGGCCTTTGTGTTTTGACAACCACTGGTTCCTTTCAATTTCTAGTCTTTTAATTCGTAAGTAGCCAAAAGACACTGCGGGCACAGCAGCCACTAAGGTGCCAATAAAGGCAGCAAAATCCATCACAGCAGTGGTTCTCAAACTTTTACAGGCTAGCGCCCCCTTGGCTAACAGGTGGATTCCTAGCGCCCCCATCACACACACAGACAAACACAAACTTAATACATATATATATATATATATATATATATATATATATATATATATATATATATATATATATATATATATATATATAGATATATATTCTTTTTTTTCAAATTGAAAACACAGGCACAAAAGTGGTAGTCTGTGGAGAAGGATAAACAAAAACAACCTGTCAGGTCATGTTTTATGTACCTAATTTAGGTTTTGTAAAAACAAACTTAAATATTAGCTGCTCCTGATGCCACCCTACCGCCCCCTTTCGCCTCACCGGCCCCCAAGATCGTTTCACTTCCCCCAGGGAGGCGGTACCGCCCACTTTGAGAACCACTGCCTTACAGTAACACTCTCGGCTGTCAATAGTCTACGCCCCAACTGTTGAATCCTCTTCTGTCTCTTAGCTGTAAGCTGCACAGTCAATTCCCTTGAATCAATGACAAAACCAAGGAACTCAATGCTGTGTGTAGGCTCCAACACCAATTTTCCTAAGTTAATTGTCAAGCCCAAATTATCAAAAAGATGAATGGCGTAATTCAGATTGGCAATCAAGGTACTAACACTGTCTGATATAAACAAACAATCATCAATGTAACAGATCACTGTTATACCCAGCATCCTCAAGTGTGCAAGCACTGGCTTTAACAACTTTGTAAAAATCCTCGGAGCTGCTGTGTAACCCTGTGGCATAAAAGTAAACTGAAACAACACATCCTGCCAAACAAAGCGTAACCATTTCCTATGTGAAGGCTCAACTGGGACTGAAAAATAAGCATGTTTAAAATACACAGATGCAAAAAACCAATTCTGATACATTAACTGTAAGGCATCTTTTATAGTATCCAACTTAAAATGAATACTCTCTACATTTGCATTTAAGTCCCTTAAGTTTAAAATGACTGGCCGTACCATCTGGTTTTAATCTAGGAAAAACATTACACAAGTAACCAGGACCAAGAGTATCAGACACAGGCTCAATAACACCATGTATAAATAAATCTTCAAGAGCTAAATGTAAACACTCCCTATCACAAACAGAAAAAGGTAACTCCTTAGGGACTCGTCACTGCCTAAGTTCTGGGTCCACCTCAATAATTATACCAAAAACTGTAGATTGTATCCAACTATCTGAAGTCAGTTTACACCATTCAGACAAAGAGTGCCTGATGTTACCCCCAGTAAAATTATCTGGAGTATTCACTAAATCATCAATACATAACTGTAATGAAGTGACAAAACCATGTCTCACCTCTGTGACTACTTGGACTCTGGTATCCTCCTGCTATTCGGAAGTTGTGGGCCTTTCCCTAAAAAAGACTTCCTGCCAGAGTAGCCCTGCTGTAGCCTGGAGGGTTGACGTGTAGAGATGATACGGCTTGCTGGAACTCCCAAACCTGCTCCTCGGCCACCTTCCCCCACCATGACTATGCCTCTTGGAAGAGGAGGGAACCGACGTCAACTGCTTGGCCTTCTTCAAATCTTCTAACCTCTTCACCACACCAAACGGGAAGACAGCGTCAGTACCCACCTCCGTCTCTTGTTCATGAGCAGGTGCCGAATGCTATCCTTTCGGGCGTGGTTCATGTAGTTAACAGACGCCGTCAAAAGTTGTACGGCGTCATTAAGCTGGGGTAAATAATGGTCCATGGTTTTCGTAGTCCTGGACCCAATGTCACTAACTATGCCAGATACCGGAATCAAGGCTTTGGTGACAAGACCAACGCACCGCTGTAAGGCAATATCACTAAACTTCCCATCCTTACTCATCACTTCAAAGATTTCTTGGTTCAACCTTGGTATAGTCAAGTTAGGGACATCAGCCGGAATCTTGTGTTTTGCCACCAACTTCTTGACTTGCTCTTCCACAGATTTCTTCCTCAGCGCAGCGTTCAGAATTGGAGCCAAAGTCTCATGTGTGGGCTTACCCACATCACTTCCACTGCCAAACATAGCGAAGGCGTCAGAGTCACCAACCTGTTGGTCAGGCGTGGGGGAAAACTCGCCATCCAGAAACTGACCCAACTCGTCAGTCTGCTGCTGGTCGTCAACACAGTCAGAGTCACTAGTAGAACCATGAGCAAGCTGCACTGGGGCCGCCAACACAGACCTACTCTCTTCCAAGTCAGTCAGGCGGTCAGAAAGGCTTTGTAAACACCCCAACACTGGGTCACCACTCGTTGAGGGGCGCTGCTGCCCGCCATGGCCGCCGCCGGTGTCCCTGCCACTGGGAAGTGCCTGCAGCCTGCTGCTGGTCGGTGGTCTCCACTGTACTCACGGTCATGATGGTTGTCATAACGTGAATCCCTGACCTCATCACGGTTGCCGTGCAATGGGTCATGCCTGTGCACATGGTTGCCATGTTTTGCACCAGCAGAGCCTTTGGCATGGTTGCCGTGAGCTCTTTCCTCTTGTCTTCTGTCCTCTTCACGGTCCGCCATAACAACAGCTGATCGGAGCGGGAGCAGCAGAGGTGTACGTCCTCACTAACCGAGTAAGGTGTTAGGAAGTTGTAAGTTCTCCACAACCTTCGAGAGTTTTGGCCACTTACACTATGCTCACATTGGGAGCATAGGTCATTATTATTAGGAAGGTAATGTGTGTCTGAATAAATTAGTGATGTTCTATAGGATTTTGTGTCGGCAAATTTCCGCGGGGCAAACCACACATTTCTGAGTTCCCTCTTCTCCCACAAACTTGTAGGACCTGTGGCAAACTGTTTTAGTGATGCAGAAACATCGTAATGATGTATCTGCAGCAGAAATCAAGTGAAACAAATCAAACACCAGATCTAAGTATTAGGGACACTCGTGTCGGTCTGTGGTCCGTCCGGCTCGCCTGTGGGGCCCGTGGGGATGCAGTTAGGCTAGCCGAGAATCGTCTCCACAGTGGGCCGGCTATATATGTACCATCCTGCCTTTATAGAATGATTTTGTGGATGTCATAGTGTTTCAAATCAATTACATCTTCTTAGCAAACATTAGTTATACCGAATTTTATGTTCATCTGTGTGAGTTACACCACCACCTGAGTTGGTGTAGTTCTGGGCCCAGATTTACACTAGCCACGACATTTGAAAGTTGTAAGTAGCTTTCTGAATACCATATGACACTGTTTGAAAGTTGTAACCGTGAGATATAATATTATACCCCTTGAATAAGCATTTTCTTCCAAGACTTTGACACTCTCAAAAAGTGTTTCCGAGTTTATTGCACAGCCTGGTAACGCAAGCTATGCAGCGTTCCTGAAGATTTCGTCCTTTCTCCTCAGGGAGTTTTGAGGTGGAACACATTCTTTCGAATTAGTATGCCAAGTATGTAGATATGTATGTATGCTGCTCTGCGGTCTATGTAACAACAACAAATATCTGATGATGTCAGTGGATCGACCCTTGTTGTGGTGTATGATGTCATCATAATTATCTCTAAGTGTACATTACTCCCACTGCCTGCCAGCAGCCAGCCAACCAGCCATCACTGCTGTGTGTGTGGTGATAAGTGTGGGGGGGGGGGGGGGCAGCCGACAGATACTGTATATAGTGCAGATGTAGGCTGGTTCTGGATCTACTACTTTAATTAAAGGTATGGTATCTATACTGCTGCAGTTTATCTATGGTTTAGGTGACGGAAATGTTTGAAGACAAACTGTATATGGTTCGGTTCGTTAAAGAATGGTACACGTGTGATCTCCATAGGTTTAGTTAAAATGCACTGTGTACTGTGTACTTGTATGGTTCGGCTCGTTAAAGAATGGTACACGTGTGATCTCCATAGGTTTAGTTAAAATGCACTGTGTACTGTGTACTTGTATGGTTCGGCTCGTTAAAGAATGGTACACGTGTGATCTCCATAGGTTTAGTTAAAATGCACTGTGTACTGTGTACTTGTATGGTTCGGCTCGTTAAAGAATGGTACACGTGTGATCTCCATAGGTTTAGTTAAAATGCACTGTGTACTGTGTATTTGTATGGTTCGGTTCGTTAAAGAATGGTACACGTGTGATCTCCATAGGTTTAGTTAAAATGCACTGTGTACTCCCAAAGCATAATTAGAAAAAAAAATTCTCTACATGAATATACTGTAGAAAGGTTACGTAAATGTAAATTATGGCATAACTATGAAAATCAGTAGTTTTACATGTTTATAGGTAATGAGTAAAAACAAACTTTTGAGGCAAGGTCATGGACGAAAGCATAAAGCATCCCCCTCGAAGCTTCAACCCAAACAGTACCAGGCAGAGTCGCTCCTCACTCCCACCATGGACAGACAGACACTACCGCTACCACAGTCCACTACACCAAACTGCTGGAGCCAAAACTAAATCAAGGACGCGGTCTTGCCTATATTAAGTCTGTGTATGTGTGTGTGTGGGTGTGTGTGTGTGGGTGTATATAATTATATATATATATATATATATATATATATATATATATATATATATATATATATATATATATATATATATATATATATATATATATGCGCTTGCGTTTGCACTGCATGTCACCAGGAAATATCAAAATTGTAAGTATTTCTCTCTCTCTCTCTCTCTCTCTCTCTCTCTCTCTCTCTCT
>CM035180.1:4070523-4110523 GCA_020233015.1 Callinectes sapidus
GGCGGCCTACTCGGTCTGTTTGCGTATCGAATGGGAGAGGATAAGGACAGAGGGAGGGGGAAGGGAGGAATACTATGCAATCTGTTCCTATATTCAGTGCATGGGAGGGAGGCGGGGACCTGGGGGAGGCTTGTCTAGTCTTCATCGGGACTCGGGAGTTTCACACCGAATAAGTTTTGGGTTATGCCTTTTTTTATTTATTGTATTTATTTATTTTTTATGGATTTCATGTCTGTGTTTACTTTGTACTCTCAAAATGCAGAGGATATCTATGAATTATGATGAGATGAAGGGAAAACAAGGTGCCAATTTGTTAAATCTTGTTGCCACTCTGGTGGGTCAGGACCAATTTTTACTTCTTAACAATGGCTATTGCGTTCCTAGGTATTGCGGCTATGTTAAGGGACCAATTTCTTGCAACAGGTGGGGTTGAGTGTAGTATTTTTTTTTTTTTACTTAAAATCAACTGGAACGGATTAAATGTTTTTACATTAATTTCAATGGTAAAAAATGCTTCCTAATTCGAATTTTCACAATTTGAACAGTCAAAAAGAACGAATTAAGTTTGAATCAAGAGGTACCACTGTACTTTATATTTCTCACTTATAAGTACCTTTTTCTTGGCAAAAGACATTTTTTGTTTGAGAGGGGAAAGGATGCTGGAATAAAGTAAAGTAAAGTGGGGGGCTTACGCTGTATCAGCGCGTAGCTGCGGGCGCTCATCTCCCGTCTCCTTGGCCTTTGAGCCTGTGGTGGAATAGTCCCTTACCCCGGGACATGGGGCCAGCATGAAATCCGGGTTTCCACAGTTTACCTTCTCTAGGTTGCCCTAGGTACCCATTTATCGACCAGTGAAGGATGAAAACCTGGGTGAGGTCCGCGCCGTCCTCTTCCGGGATCGAACTCGGGCCCACGGATTCGTAGCCAGACGCGCTAGCCACTGCACCGTGGCGGCTGGAATGGATTAATGATATTTCAATTGATTTCAATGGGAATAATTGTTTTGAGTTATGACCAATTTGAGATCAGTCACAATGAATTAAACTTGTAAAGCAAAGTACCACCGTACATTGAGTTAGTGTGTGTGTGTATTTATCAGGTTGTATTCACGTCTGCCACAGAATATTGAGCGGGTATATTTATTCATCTTTTTTTGTGTGTATTTACCTAGTTGTATTATACAGGGTTTGAGCAGGCTCATAATGTCCTGTCTCCATATCTCCATATATCCAACATTTCCTTGAATTTATCGCGAGAAATTGGTCCCTTAACATTGCCACAATAGCTAAAAATGCAATAGCCATTGTTAAGTAATAACGGGAAAAAATAAAATTGGTCCTGGCCCACCAGAGTGGCAACATGATTTAACATATTGGAATCTTGTTTTCCCCTCATCTCATCATAATTCATAGATATCGTTGACATTTTGAGAGTATAAAGTAAACACAGACGTGAAATGCATAAAAAATAGGCATAACAAAAGACTTATTTACTTTGGTGTGAAACTCTGGAGTCCTGATGAAGACTAAACAGGCCTCCCCTGGGTCCCCCTCTCTCTCTCTCATGCACTAAATATGGGAACAGATCACAGAGTATTACTCACTCTGTTCCTATCCACTCCCATTCAATACACAAACAGACCGAGTAGGCCGCCCCTGCACTCCCTCACTCCTCCAGCCACTCACCATCCTCTCTCTCTTTTATCAAGTAGAATATACTCTCACAGCATAATTTCCAAAAGGAATTATTTCAAGAAAGGTGTAAATCATTGTACAAAAGCTGAAGAGGGGTTGGAGAACAAGGCAAGCCCATGATTGAAGAGGGGTTGGAGAACAAGGCAAGTCCATGATTTAAGATGAAGTGGCAACAGTGGTGACACCCTCACCCTTCCCTCATCCCACACCTGAAATAGCTGATTCCAACCACACCATAATAATAATCAGTTGCCAATCAGACTAACAGAAACTATGGCCATATTCCTTTTTTTTTTGGGGGGGGTGGGGGGGTAGTCCAGAAACACCTGGAGTTGTGCAGAACACAGACAGTAAATTTTGCCATATAACATCCAAGTACTCAAGTGAGAGAACGAACAGCCAGGCAAGCCCTTCATATTGCACATCAGCAGTGATGAAGTCCCTCACCATTAGGTAATCATGTGGACTCCTTCTGCCATTACGGGGGTCGCCTTGTACACAAGTAATTGCTCAAAACCTAAATTTTTCCCTAAAAAATTGGGAGTCATCTTATTCTCCGGATTACCTTACAGTCCGGCATATAGGTACTTAAGTGGAGATGGCAAACATTTTTCTTTCTTTCTTTTAACAAGCATATGTACAGACAGTGGGCATGTAACCAATCAATCAATCACGGGGGGCATACGCCGGGGGGCGCGTTGCCTTGCCTACCCTATGGCGCCACTCCTGATGGACATGCCTCGCGAGTCTCCATGCAGGCTCCCTTCTCATACCCAGTGACTCCCAGCAGGAGGCATCGACTTGCCACAGCCAAAAGTCTTGTGGGTGCCCCCTTGGCCTCCTCCAAGTTGGGTTGTCCCTTTCAGAGACAACCCGACAAGCACACATGCCCATATAGCCACAGTTGGTGCTGACGGACTATGCTAGTAATACGCCTCGAATTGGTCTCCTGGAACAATTGCTGATTTGACACAAAGTCATACCAATGGTATCCCATGATCCTGCAAAGGCATCTAGTACCAGACATCAATTCGCCTCTTCAGGTCGGTGTTCAGTGTCAATATCTCACAACAATAGAGTAAGACAGGAATCACCAGTGACTTGAAGATCCAAATCTTTGTCCGTCTGCACAGGTAACGACAATGCCAAATACTCGTGTTGAGCAAGTCCATAACGCCATAGGCCACGCCAATCTGCCGTGTGACTTCTTGACTCGACCCACCCTCGTTATGCACTACAACACTATCACGGTATATGAAGTTTTTCAAGATCTCAATGTCCTCACCACACGCATGGACAGACTGTACTGTTTCATCCAGTATGCCTCCAAACACCTGAACTTTGGTCATGGCCCAAGAAACCTTAAGTCCCAAGGGCTTCAACTCCTTGTGCAGTGACTCTAGAGCCATTACCAGAACCTCCAGTGACTCAGCAAAGATTGCTACATCATCAGCAAAAACAAGATCTGTAATCTCAGTGTTGCCAACAGATGCTCTACGATGACTTTGTTCTACAACTCTACCTAGTACCCAATCCATACATGTGTTGAAAGGTGATGGAGCAAGCACACAGCCCTGCCTCACACCTGTATTCACAGGAAAGAACCTGGACACACATCCTCCACACTTCACAGCACTCACAGTCCCGGAATACAGGCCAGTTAATAGACCAGTAATCCTTGCAGGAATCCCATGGAGATGCAGAAGATCCCAGAGTGTCTCTCGATGCACTGAGTCAAACGCCTTCTTGAGATCGACATAGGCTGCAAGCATTCCCTGTCAAAACTCACGTCGGCACTCCACCAGTATGCGAAGCGCTACGATATGGTCAGTTGTTGACTTACCGGGCGTGAACCCTGACTGTTCAGGTCTCTGATGCTTCAGCAAGTGAGTGCAGATCCACGTCAGTCTTGATGGTCCCCTTTCCCCTTCCAGATAGGGATGACCAACCCCTTCTTCCAGTCAGGAGGAATGGTACCTGAATGCCACACAGCAGTCAAGACAGCATGCAACCCACGAATCATGGCTTCACCCCCAGCTTTGAGCAGCTCTGCACTGATGTTGCAGATGTCAGCTGCCTTTCCACCCTTCAACTTTGCCACAGCCTCTTCGACATCGCCAACAGAAGGTGCAGTTTCGTCAATGGGTGGATCAGCATCCAGCATCTGCAACCCTGCAGTCTGGAGCTGTCCACTTGGAGGATCCACTGTGAACAGCTGCTCAAAGTACTCAGCCCAACGAGCCACCTGCCCATCTGCGTCCAATACGAGGCAACCATCTGCTGTTCGGATAGCACTCACCTGAGAAGTAGACTTGGAGCGGAGTTTCTTCAGAGCTCGATAGGCAGGTCTGAGGTCATTAGCATTTAAATGACACTCAACATCCTCAGCGAGACCCCTGACATACCTCTCCTTGTCTCTTCTCAGAAGAGTTCTAGTCCTACGTGACAGAGCCCTGTACTGGTCATGGTCCCCAGCAAGTCTGGCAGCGCAACTTTCCTCAATACTTTCCAGCGTCTCTATTGAGGTGAAGCCACTCCGTGACCTCAGGCGCTCCCCAATGCATTCCTTGGCAGCCTCAAGAGTCTCATGATCGGAAGGTATCCCATTGCTCTTCAGGGTCCTCAAGGGTGTCAAGCACTCCAAACCAATTGAAGACTGTCACTGCATACTCTTGTGCACATGTCAAGTCCTTCAGTTTCTCAATATGAAACACAGTGTGGTTACATCTTGGAGGCTTTCTGGACTTGACATGAAGCTTGAGTGAAGCAACAACAAGCCTGTGATTGGTCGTAAAGAACTCGGCACTCCAAAAAACCCTGCAGTTCTGGAGGATCCTCCAACGAGTACTGACAAGGATATGGTCGATCTCCTTCACTACCCCTCAAGAATTGCTATACTAAATCCAGCAGTGCAGCACTGGTCTCTGATACCAGGAACCCGCAATTCTCAGCCTTCTGGATTGTAACAGGATACTCAAACTTGTAGCCTCAAACAACTCTTCATTCTCTTCTCAGTGTATAACAGCAGAATACAATGTAGGCGGGAGGCGGAGGTGGTGAGGTGGCGAGTGCTCACGCCAGTCTGCTGCCATCCTCACCAACTCCTCCCTCCCCACCTCGTACAGCATACAGCCCCTTGCGGGGAGTAACAGCACTGAACCACTAGTGGTAATTAATCATCAATACCTCAATTGCAAAATTAAGAAGGAAAGAGCTGTTGTCATTTCTGGTACCAGAACCATGAGGACCAAAACATATTTCATAGCCAGCCCTTTCAGTGCCAGTGACAGCATTAAAGTCGCCCAGGACAATGAGTGCATCATGATGAGGACACTGGTCCAGTACAGAGTCAAGTTTGGCATAGAACATCTTCTCTTCAGTTTCACACACCTCGGTAGGAGCATACGCTGCAACAACAGACATGAAGCCTAAACTGTGCTTCAGCCTTAATCACATTATACGGTTACCAACCGGAGTAACCTCTAAAACAGACGGCTGCTGCAGTCTGCTGGGTGAGATGCCTATGGCTACCTCCTTGACATGGTGACCATTGCTCATGCCAGACCAGTAGTAAGTACAACCCTTACTACTGGTCTAGCCACTACCAGGCCTCCTTGTCTCAGAGAGCCCCACTATATCCACCCTCAGCCTACTGAGCTCATCCGATAAATGAGGCAGTCGGTGATCCTCTGAGAGACTCAGGACATCCAGGAGCCCACACGCAGAACCCTTTGAAGGTTTACCCCAAGAGTGGTCCAATATGTAGGCGCCACATCTGCAGCCCCACCGGCATCCCCAAAATTAGAAATAGGGCTAGGGGGTCCTCCCGCCCCTCTCAGGACACATGGCTCCCGCAGGCTTTCCCCTGTATCCGTCATACCAGCAGGCAGGCCCCTGTGGTGCCTCGGCACCCGAGAGGTCTGCCCGGTCAGACCCCCCCAGCATACTTGGATTGGGGCAGTGGCCAGAGGCTCACCCGATCCTATAGCCCCTATCCCAACATCTGCCTCCAATATTGGTGGTGGCTGTGGATGTTTTTTTACAGGGAGGAGTTGCAAGCACGACCCCAACCAGCTAGGTCAGCCATGGGCAGGGACACTGGTATCCCTGGGGGAAAGAACCCTGGCTGGTGGGCACGTAAGAAGGAAAATCATTGACAGCTTAAATTAACTTGATTCTGAAACAGACAAGCAGCTTTTGGAAAATAAAATAAAACTGAGGTTCTATAATGGTTTATGATTTACTTAAAAGACAATACACTCATCCAAACTACAGATGGGCAGACAAAAAGTTGATAAAAGTTGTATGTACAGTTAAATAATCTAAAACCAATGTTATTGGGAATTATAATGACTAGTCATATTTGTACTTTGTATTCACACTGATGTGGATTCCCTGTCCTCTCTTATATTTTGCTTTCACAGTGGTACTTGTTACACAAGATTTTTGTGTAAATTCAAATTATATATTCTCAATCAAATATCTGTCTGCTGCTGACAGATGTGCAAGGAGAGACCTCAATAACAGAAAGGACAAATTAATATAATAAAAATAAATGAATAAATAATGTTACAAAGGTACAGTGAAGGGATAACATTCACCACAATGTTAATAATAATAATAATAATAATAATAATAATAATAATAATAATAATAATAATAATAATAATAATAATTATTATTATTATTATTATCACCGGCCTGATGGTCTAGGGGTATGATTCTCGCTTAGGGTGCGAGAGGTCCCGGGTTCATATCCCGGTCAGGCCCAACAACTAAATTATAATAATAATAAAAATTAATAAAACAAATCGCTTTGATAAAGGAGCCTGGATATTGTTCTGTTTGGCCTGGCCACACCTGAAGGGAAGGTCAATTATTATACTTGCACAACGTTACACTTCCTTCTTTTCTTCACTTAGAAGGCCACAGAGCTCCTCACTCCCCCCACACACCTCTTGGACAATTAAAGGTTCCGGAAAATAATTCTAAAAAATGCCGCCAAGGAAAAATCTATGAATAATATGCAACCTTCCCACATGCAAGGAAGCAGTGAAATGCATGAAACATAAAGAGGGAAGAAGCAGCTTACTAAAAATAAAAGTAAATGCATAAAGAATTGCATGAACAATCCCGTGTCATGGCTTCTTTCTCCCTAACATGGCAATTGGCAGGGCACTCAGTCTACCTTCAAGCTGCACGTGTCAGTAGCCCTGCCACCCTGAGAGAATTATTACCAACACTGTTTCCATCTCTTCAGGAATGAGATTCACCAAGATGCTAACCATGATCAGTATCATTTAGAGAGACAGAAGAAAGGACAACAACATTCACTACAAAAGTAATACTTAACAGAAACCTTTCAAAAGAAGACTTCAAACATAATCTGGCAATAGGGAAAGGCTTAAGTAATTATGACACTCTCTCAAAACTAATACTGTAATAAAAATATGAGAAGGAAGAGCAAAAACCTGAAATAAAAATAACCTGACCTTGTAGGTTAACAACAGAAAAAAAACAATTCTTTTTGATATAGAAAGAATCCAGACATGCAAACCTTATGATGAACTGAGCTCATTGATCATGGAAAAATCTTAAAAGTTAATTACACCGGGGTCTCGCTTTATGCGAGGGTTAGGTTCTGCGAGACCCTCGCATAATGAGAATTCGCATAAAACGAACCTATCTTACCATTAATTATAGGGGGTTACGTTCCGAGACCCATTTTTCCCCACCCCAAATGATAAAATCCAACTTTTTTCTTCATGTAAATTAATTAAACACACACTAAAATACACATATAATTCAGTGAAAGAAAAAACATAGAAAACATAGGACAAAATATAAGAAAAAAACAAAAAGGAAGGCAGGATATAGCACAAAACACAGCGGAATAGAAATGGAATGAGGCGACACAATCCGCATAGATCAACTCGGTACAATGACACAAGTGTGACTGAGTGAATCTGTGCGTGGGAGGGTGTGGGTGGCGGGAAGGAAGCACGCACTAGTGGCGCATTAGTGTATCACTCCGCACAGCAAGGCGGACCTCTCTCACACGCGCCACCACCTCGCATACACAACCGCACAACATCGCATAATATGGAATTTTTCTCGCATAAAACGAATAACTGATACATTTAGGATGGTCGCATAAGAGCGAATTCGCATAATGTGAAGACGCATAAAGCGAGACCCCGGTGTATAACTTTAACAAACTTTGTCTTAAAATAAGATTTCTTTGCATTCTAAATGTATCTTCTTAAATATTATGCATTCATTTAAATCAAACAAAACTTAAAAAATAAAAGTTACCAGTAAAGGAAGACTTCAGATTCAATGACATACAAATTTCTGAATAAACTACTACACTACAATTCAGAAATAAAACATACTTGAATAAGGGATGTGGCAGTGTGTTAATCAAGAGAAAACACAGCCTTTAGGAACAAGGTATTTATTTTCCTAAGTGGTGGTGGTGTTGACTTAAGAAAGCTTCACTCTCTTTCTTGTCCCATTCCTGTGTGGCTCCTGAAGAGTTTTGCAAGAGAAGTACTGGCAGAGAGGCTAAAAAATGTGGTAAATAACGGGATACTCCAAGCTCGTCCCAGGAGTTCCTGTCTCTCTTTCAGAGTCAAGTTCCCATGGTCTGTGTAATGTGGAGAAAAACCAAAGACCTGAAAGAAAGTTTTCCATGACAAGTTTCACATAAGAGATAAAAAATAAAGTTTCTTATCTAAATTTAGTAACCTACAAAATAACTTCAAGAAATACAGATGAAGGCACATACTTTTTCCACCTCTGTGATCCAAAGCACATCTCCATGGTTGTTCATCCCGACTGGCAGGTCTCCTTTTATGGAGAGAATTATAGCTTGTGGTTATGCAGTTTATCTTATCCACTACAGCTTTCCGTCCAGCAACCTGCCAAAAATTGGGTTAACGTTGAATAAAGCTAAATACAACTAAGTGAACATGTTGAACTATGGACACTGTTTTATCCCATACTTTAAAAAAAAGAGAAATACAGAGAAGCAAGAAATAAAAATATCACACTACTTATACAATCAACACTTTTTTTTGCAATGATAAGATAGCATTCCAGAAAGAAGTTGGTGATAGATGGGACTTCAATGATTTGCTGGAGGTACTGTTTGGGCTGCCACCCCAAGTGAGACTGATGGCCTGGTACATGCATAGATACATACACCAGCCATACAGATGAACAGGATTCACAGAAAGTAAGAGTAATTCAGTTGTGTGAATAAAATATGAAAAATTGTGGAATGGTAAAGACCTATTTTGCTGAAGTAGATTACATGGAAGGAATATGGCTAGATTGAAAGCTAGGTACTCAAGTAAAAAGACCTGAAAATACTGAACTGGCTGAAGGAAGGACAGATCTATCATTCATTTTTAGTTGTGATAAGTAACCCATCTATCATTCCTTACTGCTATTCAAGGAAAGAGACCAAACCACAGTGAAAGCATCATTTCAATTATTAAAATTATCTGGTGTAAAAATCTTCACGTTTGATTCATTCAGTATTTTTGTACCATGAATAAGCCATATCATTTAATTAATTTATTTATTCATTTAATAACAAAGTTCACCTTTGACTATATTTAGGTACATTACACCTTTTTTCTCCAAAAACTATGTCCTCACTGCAACTTTAGCTTTCCAAGAATCTAAGAACCAATAAACCAGGGTTTGAAAAACCACAATTTTTTATTTAAAAAATACAAAATGTACTTAAATAACATTTTACAAAATCTGAATATTTTTTTTTATTTATTTATGTTTTATAATTCTTTTCTAGGTGCATTTATTTAGCATTTTCTAAACTTTGCTCTAAATCCTTTGCCTTTGTAAATTCTGTAAAATGACAGCCACAGTCACTTTTTGCAGTGTGTTGTTGATTTGCCATTATTGTGTATCAAATAACAATAAATCTCCAACACTCTACACTACTATAGAGCAAAGTAGTAATATAATTTGAATATGAACTGTGAAGAGGCCACAGCCACAGCCACAGCCACAGCCACAGCCCAGCAATCCTTGGTATAGTATAGGGGAGGTTACAAACTATTCAGGCAGCAGTGAACACCAGGCAGGCTCTAAACAGTGATAAAAGATTGCCAACTTGCTTATTTGTATGTTGTAAGATTTGAATTAATTTTGATAAGATATTATAATGAAAAGTTTTGTCTATTTTGTGAAAGTACACCCATTGAACTCCATATTTTCCATGTGGTGTTACTATTAATGTACAGACTTTACTTTACTTTTCTATGCTTTTAAATCTTATTTGTGTTGCAAATGAAGGCAATAATTCACCGGTGCCTGACTTGCTATAGGACTTGGCCAGGATAAGCAGGCAGACTTGATGCTTGTTTTGTTCTGTACAAATATATCACATTTTCTAACACAAGATGTTTCATTTTGATTTTAAATCATGATTTATTCTTTCTAATTTGAATGGATTTAAATAACTTCATTCAAATCAAAACCGCCCTTCAAAAACACAAACCAGAGCTGAATTCATACCATAAAAGTGATCAGAGGTTGTCAACAGCTCCTATTAATCATTTCAGGGGTTAGTTGATTTATGGGAAGGCAGTTTCTCTATTCCTGCACAAGGCTATAAGATTGTAAGAGTTGCAAAGGGATGGCTCTATTAGTTCAGTACTCAGAAATGCCCTACTCTTTCACTGAGACTACTTTCTAAGTCTAAGGCTGCAGAGATGAATAATGGGGTTTTCAAGTCTTTCTTCATTTAATGATAAAGAAATCATGTCAATCTGCCTTTAGAACTGTAAAAATACCTAAAAACTTATGGTGAGGAACAACATATGTAAATCATTATTTCTTTTTACAATAAAAAATAATAAAGAAAAGAGAAAAAAACAGTTTTAATAGACCATGACCAATATGGTTTGTTTGCAACCAAGAGTATTTTGTGTGGAACAGCTGCCCAAGAAGGCCGTGGAGAGACAAGAAAGAAGGAGGACGAGAGAAATGGAAATGTCTATATAGATGAGACTTGTGGTATGAACTGCATTACAAATGGAATGAAGTGATGAAGTGTGGAATGGTGGAATGTTCAAGAAGAAAACAGTCTATAGAGGGACTTCATGCTTAGCACATTTTAACAGAGCAATTTCAAGCTTAGCAAATGCTGCCAGTGCCCATGCTTAGCAACCAGCTCCCATGCTTGGCAATCAGTGGAGAGGAGAGGCAGCAACATTCAGAAATGAGTGCAGTACTGTATGTACATGGCATTCACTTTCTGCAACATTGCACAATTGTAGCAAAGTAAAAATGCATTAATGTGATGAAATATCCATAAAAATCTAATTGGAATAACAAATTAAAACAGGAATAACACATGCAGGTGAGAGAGCATTCCCAGGCAGCGAGACGTGATGGGTTTTATGTGGCAAGTCTGGTGGTATTTCCATTATTTTCCTTGTAATTCAGTCCATTAGCCATGGATTATGAGGACAAGTCAAATAACACATGCTGGGTTGAAGCAGGTTACAGGTGACAGGTGAAAGGTGATGGGAGACGGGTGACGGGTGTGGAGGGTGTGTTCCATGGGACATTACTCCTGCGCCCTTCCTTGCCAACCCCCATCCCATTCTTCACTTATGACACCCAATCAAAGACACAGTAGATATTATTCATAGAGCAAATGAAGGTTTAAGTAGGCAAGAGGAGGATAGAAGCTACAGAGCCCTGTGAGGTTTATTTACCAGCACTGTCTGCCCCCAACCCCCACACAGAGGTATGCGTATCACCTGTGAGCTTCCATCAGCCACGAGTGATGTCATAACCCTACTTTAGTGCACTGTGGAATGCTCAGTCATCCCCCAGAAGCTTCAAGAGCAGGATTTTGCAACCAAAGCTGCCATTGGTGACAGCAATTGAAAAAAATGTATCAACATGCTCCTTGTTTGCTTGAATGTAAACAGAAGAAAACAATAGTGATTGAGATTCATGTAATATGATTGTGATATGTGAATCGTTGCTTCTTAGTGGTGACACTGGGATGTAAAACATCAGCTGAGATTGACTGGGATTCAAGACTGCTGTATTGTATTGTAAATCTGCTGAGCTTAACATATTTCTTTTAATTGCAGAATTTTTTGTTATTTTCAGGCTTTCTGGAAGCAATTAATTTTTCCTCACATGTTCTTCAGTTGCAATAAAGCACATTTGCAATAACAAGCACCACACTGGAATGAATGATTTTCATTGTTGTGAACCCTACTGTATTCTAAAAATGTATGACAATAGACATAAAAGAAATGTAAGAAAACTAGTACTTTGGCAATGGTGGTCCATACCCACAGGCAACAGTCTTTTCTTTTGGTGGCTTTGTGTAAATGTTTAGGTGCATAATGTACCTAATTCAAGTCATTCTGTGGTTTGGGTGTTTGGTGTTTGTGTGTTGTTCATTATCTGTGTGCTTGTTAGTGTTGATACATTGTTGGGGTGAATTGTTTGGGGGCTTTATAGTTGTGAAACAAAAGCCTCGATGTCAGCAGAAATGACGTCAGGCAGAGAGAGGTGTGAAGGTACTCTTGGAGTGAGGGGGCCGGCAGAGCACGTCAGAGACTCACACGAGCACCTACCTTCACCGCCACCCAAGCATCTACTCTGCTGTTACCCTTAGAGCTGATAGATAGCTGACTGTGGATGTGTTGTTGCCTTCATAGTTGTTGTTTAAAGAAGAAAGCTACCAAGATCTTTCCTTAACTGCCACACTTTGCTTTGCTGTCAATCTGGACCATTACTTCTGTACCCTAACTTGCTCACTTGGACTTAGTAGATTTCCTCAACATTACAACATCCATGGCTGGGGTGAATCAGTAGTAGTGGTGGTGGCTATAATAATAACACAGTGAGATCCTCAAAAGTACTGCTAAAAGAAAGTGCTGCTCAAGAGTGTTTGGAGTGTGTTGTGGAGGATGAGAGTGGAGAGAATGGGAGTCACGGTGTGGCTCAGGGTTAGGTTAGGGAGAAGAGGAGGGAGGAGGATGAAAGTGGTGCAGCATACTCTGTACAGGAAACAACACTCAAAGACTGTAACACTAAGTTTGTTACATGCAAACTGGACAAATAATATCAGCCATAAAGAGAGGACTGACTCCAGCAGGATTGTGAACTAACAGTCTAAACACTACATGAAATTCATTATTGCAAACTATAATGATTTCTCAGTAAAGTCTTGAATCTCAATCAATCTCATCTCAATATTTTGCCTCTCGATTGCACCACCAAAAACCCACAATTCACATACATTACCTCAATCAAATGACACAAATCTTGATCATTGTTGTTTTTCATGTGCTTACATTATAACAAACAAGAAACATGATCTTTATTTTTTTCAATTTCAATTTCAATTTCAACTTTATTTCTCCTATGAATAATATCTACAGCATCTCTGATCAACTATGATGAGGAAAGGGGGGGGAGGGGGGATGCAGGGGTAACATCCCTTGTAAAGCATTAGCCATCTGTCAGCTGTTCAAACCTCAGGTGTGACTGTTCACTTGGTTACCAGGATGCCATTCACCATGTTTCCCACAACCAATGGAAGGCCCATAGGGTGAGTCAGAGCACATCAAGAACAACAACGAGGGGTTGTGAAAACATTGGCAGTGAGAAACATGATTATCATAATGGCATAAAACTGAACAAATACATTACTGAGAACTAAGATAGTTTTATATATGAGGCGTCCAGAGTCAGAGGGGCGAACCGACCAAAACAAAAAGTGGGAGAAAAACGCGGTCAAAGTTTTGCAACTTTAAATCTATCGTATTTTTGTATGTAAACGCCTTATTATTCAATACTACATCTAATATACTAATTTGTACCCGTTTAATCTTCTGGGACCAGAGAAAATAATCTAAATCAATTTTTAATCTGTAAAAAAACGAGTATAAAATTACCCACATTTTCTATTATAATAAAAATGCAACATAGACATAAAAAAAACATATGTAATAAAATGCTTGCAAAAAGATAAAAATAAAGTTATAGAATACCCATTTGCAGATTTTAATTCCTAATGCCTTTAATTGTTAGTCAAAAAAAAAAAAAAAACGAAAAGTTGGGATTTTTTCTTTGTTATCACTGAACTGCGGAGGTATTAATAACATTATTTAATAATCTTAATGCTAAAATTAATTTGATTAGGTACTCACCATTGTGTGGAGTGGCCAGAAGGCTTGTGGTGGTGGTAGTTTTGGGTGGGGGTGGTTGGGGAGTAACCCATTCAGCACAGGTTGGAGACAGAAAACAGGCATAGATAGGTGGATGATAGAGTGAGAGATAGATAGATAGATAGATAGAGAGAGAAGAGAGAGAGAAGAAGGTAGGGAGAAGAAGATGGTGGGGAAAGGAGGAAAGTACACGAAGCTGCTGATACCAGCTGTGGAACACGTGGAGACTGATGTGCGGCGTGCGTCCTGCATGGCTGGGAGCGGCTGGGAGCCGTGGCGTGGTTGCTATGGGCCGTGTTATTGGTTGAGCTAGGAGGCAAATACAATGCCGCGCGCTGATTGGCTGGTCGGGCGGGAGGAGGTTCGCCTCTCTGTTTCTACGAAATCGGAGTTGGTCGGCCGGCCAGACGCGAAAAAGTAACCCAAACTAAACCTTGTATTACTCCTCTATAAGATCGCTTTTCGTGTTGTAACTTGTATACACATAGAGGGGAGGGTTAGGCCCTTCGTGATCCGTAGCTAACTCCAAACCGATAAAAGTGGTCGGTTCGCCCCTCTGACTCTGGACGCCTCATATAACTCTTGAAGTTTTAATATACAGTGGTACCTCTTGATTCAAACTTAATTCGTTCTTTTTGGCTGTTCGAATTGTGAAAATTCGAATTAGGAAGCAATTTTTACCATTGAAATTAATGTAAAAACATTTAATCCGTTCCAGTTGATTTTAAGTAAGAAAAAAAAATACTACACTCAACCCCACCTATTGCAAGAAATTGCTCCCTTAACATCGCCGCAATACCTAAGAATGCAATAGCCATTGTTAAGAAGTAATGGGAAAAAACAAAATTGGTCCTGACCCACCAGTGGCAACATGATTTAACAAATTGGCATCTTGTTTTCCTCTCATCTCATCATAAATCATACATATCCTTCGCATTTTGAGAGTACAAAGTAAACACAGACATGAAATGCATAAAAAAATAAATAAATACAATAAATAAAAAAAAGGCATAACAAAAAACTTATTTACTTTGGTGTGAAACTTCCAGTCCCGATGAAGACTAGACAAGCCTTCCCTGGGTCCCCGCCTCCCTCCCATGCACTGAATACAGGAACAGATCACGTAGTATTCCTCCCTTCCCCCTCCCTCCATCCTTATCCTCTCCCATTCGATACCCAAACAGACCAAGTAGGCCGCCTCCCCTCCCCTCCCCTCTCTCCCTCCTCCAGCCACTCACCATCCTCTCTCCCTCCTCCTCCCCTCTCTCTCTCTCTCTCTCTTATAAAGTAGAATATATTCTCATAACATCATTTCCAACAGGAATTATTTCAAGAAAAGTATAAATTATTGTACAACACTGCAAATTATTGTATTATCGTAGTTTGCACAAATGAAAATGATATTTAACAATTCATTCTTCATTGGTTGTTTAAAGTGTTCAATATATCTTCATTAGTAATTAAGTTTGCCAGTGACCAGAAAAGAAGCTGCATTGAATGGGATGGTAGGTAGGAGGTAATCAGGGTTGGGGGCCGGAATAACCAAGGCAACTAGGGGCCTGAGTGACTTGAAAGCCGTTCACGAGACAGAGAGGTGTTCACGGCAGAGAAGTACAAGAGAGACCAGCCGACTGGCGGTCAAAATTTGTTCCCCAAATGTGTTCAGATAGGGAAGTGTTCGAGTCAAAGGGTGTTCGAATCAAGAGGTACCACTGTATAAACTTAAATGTTGTGTGAAAGTTAAAAAGTAAGTTCGAATTGATGTAGATTTGTTGGCAAGGCATTTTCCTCAATACACCAGAAGCTTAAGCAAGTCCAGCCTTAATGCATGTGCAAGTAGCAAGAATAAGCCAGCTTACATTATCAATGTACTGATGCAGCTCATGGTTATGTTCTGGCTGGGGAGAAATAGGTCTGGACATTCCTGAAAGAGTGAACTGATTATATTTCCCTACATTGTATTATGAAAATACAAAAATGAAGCTGAAGCTGTACTGGCACAACACAACAACAAAACCCAAGAGGGCTATAGTGAAGTGATAACTCACGGATGCAGAGGATTTCAGTGTCCCTCAATGGACTGAATCAAATGCTTTCTTAAGATCGACATAGACTGCAAGCATTCCTTGTCAAAACTCACATTGGTGTTCCACCAATACGTGAAGTGCTAGGATCCGGTCAGTTGTTGACTTACTGCACGCGAACCCAGACTGTTCAGGTCTCTGGTGCTTCACCAGGTGACTGTGGATCGGCATCAAGAGCAAATGGGCAAGCAGCACCTTGCCTGGTACGCTGAGCAGTGTTATTACACATTAGTTGTTGCAATCCTGACAGTTCCCTTTCCCCTTCCACATAGGAATGCCTAACCCCTTTTTCTAGTGAGGGGAAATGGTACCTGAATGCCATACAGCAGTCAAACAGCATACAATTTATGCATTCCTTGGCAGCCTCAAGAGTCTCATATTTGAAGGTGTCCCATAGCTCTACAGGGTCCTCAAGGCTGTCGAGCACACCAATCCAATTTTGGAGACTGTCACTGCATACTCTTTGCACATGTCAAGTCCTTCAGTTTCTAAAGATGAAACAGTGTGGTCACATGTTGGAGGCTTTCTGGACTTGACATGAAGCTTGAGTGTAGCAACAACAAGCCTGTGATGAACTGCTAAGAAATTGGCACTCTGAAAAACCCTGCAGTTCTGGAGGATCCTCCAACGAGTACTGACAAGGATATGGTCAATCTCCTTCACTACCCCTCCGGCATTGCTGTAGCAAATCCAGCGGTGCAGTGATGGTCTCTGATACCAAAGACCCACGATTCTTAGCCTTCTGGATCTTGCAAGATTCAGAAGTAAAGAGCCATTGTCATTCCTGGTACCTGGGCCAACACATATCTTATAGCCAGCCCTTTCAGTGCCAGTGACAGTATTAAAGTTGCCCAGGACAATGAGTGCATTGCAACAGGGACACTGGTCCAGTACAGAGTCAAGTTTGGCATAAAACATCTCTTTCTCTTCAGTTTTACACACTTTGGTAGGAGTGTACACTGCAATAACAGACATGAAGCCTACACTGTGCTTCAGCCTTAATCGCATTATATGCTCACCAACCGGAGTAACCTCTACAACAGACGGCTGCAGTCTGCTGGGTGAGATGCCTATGGCTACCTCCTTGACATGGTGGACATTGCTCATGCCGGACCAGTAGTAAGTAAAACCCTTACTACTTGTCTAGCCACTACCAGGCCTCCTTGTCTCAGAGAGCCCCACCATATCCACCCTCAGCCTACTGAGCTCATCCGATAAATGAGGCAGTTGGTGATCCTCTGAGAGACTCAGGACATTCCAGAAGCCCATACGCAGAACCCTTCGAAGGTTCACCCCAGGAGTGGTCCAACGTGTAGGCGCCACATCTGCAGCCCCACCGGCACCCCCAAAGTCAGAAATGGGGCTAGGGGGTCCTCCCACCCCTCTCAGGACACAGGGCTCCCGTAGGCTTTCCCCTGCATCCGTCGTATCGGTAGGCAGGCCGGCCCCTCTGATGCCTTGGCACCCGAGGGGTCTGCACAGTCAGACTCCCAAACAAAACTGGATCAGGGTCATGGCAAGAGGCTCACCTTCACCTAGAGCCTCAATCCCAACCTCTGCCTCTAACACTGGTGGCAGCTGTGGATGTTTGTTACAGTAAAGGGTTGCAAGCCCCACCCTAACTGGCTGCGTAACATATACCAAAATATTCCTTAACATGTCAGCTTTCCAGGGACATGAAGAATAATTTTGAGCTAATCACACATTGAATCAGAATTGATGATAAACAAAGACTATTCACGTGTGGCTTTCGTCTTCATGAGGTGTATTCATGTAAACTAAGGTAATAGAAATGATTATAACACTGATATGAAATAAAATTAAAGGTAGCCTTACCACAATTGTGTAAAAGTTGAGTGTTGAATGTTAATTCCTGTGGATGTTTGTTACAGTAAAGGGTTGCAAGCCCCACCCTAACTGGCTGCGTAACATATACCAAAATATTCCTTAACATGTCAGCTTTCCAGGGACATGAAGAATAATTTTGAGCTAATCACACATTGAATCAGAATTGATGATAAACAAAGACTATTCACGTGTGGCTTTCGTCTTCATGAGGTGTATTCATGTAAACTAAGGTAATAGAAATGATTATAACACTGATACGAAATAAAATTAAAGGTAGCCTTACCACAATTGTGTAAAAGTTGAGTGTTGAATGTTAATTCCCCCCTTTCCTGCCCCTTCCCCTCCACCCGAAGCTCAGGATTAATTGTCATAATCTAGCACCTCGTCATCATCCTCGTCAGGATGCAAGACATTGTGCTGGACTGTGTCAGCCTGGAGTTACTGGTAAAAGGCCTTCTTGTCATCTGGCATGAGGCATAACATGCGTGTTAAGTTATTGAGTTGTAGGGGGGCATCATACAAGGGTGGGAAGGGGATGGTACTCAGGTCGAACCTGTTACGGGGACCAAGGTCCCCTCCTTTTCATCAGTCGGACTTCGGTGACGTTGTTATTGTCGAGTGTGTAGTCCGACTTGATGACATAGGCTTCTCTGTAATTCAGGCGGAGGAGCAGTATTCATGCAGGCTTCCACTTTCCGTGGCTTTTTGCTACCTCTGCTTCTCTAATTCATTTTCATTCTCGTTTGTCCCTTGTACAACATCAATAGCAAGTGGATCATGAACATCAGTGTCATAATTGCGTGCAGCCATCGTTAAAATGAAGTGAAATGCAATACAATTCAAGAGATGCTTCTATGAATGGCGTAGCCCAAGCGAGACTGTGGCACCGAGGCTGCTTCGGTGGCACACTCAAGTCTCCGGGAGGGCAAGCGGCCAGCTCATTGGCCAGCGCTACTTACGTCACGAAATCTCACGCTCCGCCATTGGCCAACTGGCCTGACGCCTTAACCACGTCATCTCGCCCGCTCTGGGGATTGGGCTGGCTGCAATGACGTCACAGCCAGAGGCAATTGGATTATTCTCCCGCGGAGTAAATTTACCCAAGAGCCTCCATGTCAACAAGGGCGAAAAATACCTGGCATTCTATTGAGGTTTAGACCGTATTAACATAGAGGGAGAAAAATCTAAGCGACATCTAGTGATAGAGGACGCCTTGAACTCCCGTTTGCGTGCGAAAACACATTTTCCCTGAGGGTGGCGCTTGGATTGTTGTCCCGCAGAGCTACTCATATACAAGAAAGCATGATGAATGGAATGATGAATTGACCAAATTTTCACTTCCAAGATGTGTTATGAGAGGGTGGAAGAGAGAGAGAGAGAGAGAGAGAGAGAGAGAAATCAGCTCAACAGATGGAGAGGCAACAACACTGTACTGGGAGGATTCCATGTCTTGTTTACATTTGCCACACCGTACTTTTGAATCAAAACAATTTTCCATTTACTGTCCTTTATGGAAAGTCTTGAAGTGGATCCACTACATGTCTCAGAGTTAGATATGTCAAACATTTGTTCAAGATATTTGTTTTCAGCCATATTAAGCACGTGTTAGCCATTCTTTTTCACTGTGGTGGGGAGGACACCCCTCTTTTCACTGTGGCTGAGGGTGAAATGTTCAAGATGTTTGTTTTCAGCCATATTAAGCATGTGTTACCCATTCTTCTTCACTGTGGTGGGGAGGACACCCCTCTTTTCACTATGACTGAGGGTGGAGTTTACATGGCAACATTGTACATTTTTAATTTTTCCTACTTTTTGTATTTTTCTGATTACTTATGATTTTATAAAATTTAAAATATAACAAGGAATTGGTAGATAAAGAATCTCTGATTGTTCAAAGGAGAAATTATTCTTCATATCTAAAGTTGGATTCAATGTGATAAACAGTTTATTTTGCCACTTTTTAACTATTGAGCAATGTCTCTATTTTTTGGTTATTTATCCTATGATTTTCTTTTTAAGTTTTTTAGAGGAAGAATGTGAGCTCAACTTTGCACCTGATTTTTGTGATGAGCCAATACTTGTGGTGGTGAGTGAGCCACAGCTTCACCACACCACCTTGTGTGTGTGGTGGTGAGTGAGGCACAGCAGCTTCACCACACCACCTTGCATGTGGTGGTGAGTGAGGCACAGCAGCTTCACCACACCACCTTGCATGTGTGGTGGTGAGTGAGGCACAGCAGCTTCACCACACCACCTTGCATGTGTGGTGGTGAGTGAGGCACAGCTTCACCACACCACCTTGTGTGTGTGGTGGTGAGTGAGGCACAGCTTCACCACACCACCTTGCATGTGTGGTGGTGAGTGAGGCACAGCTTTTTAATTATTATTATTATTTTGCCAGCCTGATTTGGATGAGAATTCTAAGGACTTGGAGACTTGGAGTGTAAGTGTACCTATAGCTCCTTATTATTATTATTATGTTTTACTGATTATACAAAGTGAATATGCAATTTGTAAACTTTGTTTGGCCATTTTAATTGTTTCACATTTGCTGGCAAAATGTATCAAAGTCAAATTTCTAACCTAGACTGATAACGGCAAGGCAATCTTTATGCCAGATCTACGAGTACTTCTGAGTGAGAAGAAGCCCATCATTATGAGTGAGGCACATGTGTTCCTGACTTTCCTTTCTTGTCTTATCTGTAAAGAAGAAGTGTGCTTTGAGGGAGAGATAATGTCTAGGTTTACATTTCTTATTTGTTAGTAATAGAGTAGAAGAGTAAAGTGAATTTGGAAGCTGTGTGTTCCTGACTTATTTCATAAAAATACAAGTGAGTGTCTCATACTGAGCTGTATTGTTGTGTCTTAATTAACTTTGATCTTTGAAAAGTTAGCCACAGAGGATTTAGAGGCAACATGGTCCATATTACAGAAAAGCTCAGTTGATACAGTGTGTGAGGGAGAATGTAGTAATGAACAGCCTACATGGTGATGAGTTATTTGACATGCTGAAACCAAACCATCCTTGACTGTATTTCTTCATTAAATTAAGCTTCTTAATCAAACTCAGTTTTTATAGAATAAACATTTAGGAAATGGAATATTTTCTTGTCAGAGAGTGAAGTAGGCTGGAAAAGATGGTTTGTTTCAAAGTATATCCATTGTTCTGCTCAGCTGATAACACTTTAAATCTCTTAAACTGTATTTTTTTCTTTTGTTTTTTTCTTTTTTATAGGTGCTTTATGTGGTGTGTGCCAGCCCAGGCAAGTTGTTGATTTGTGACTCACCGGGTTGTGAAAGGTATCATCTGTTATTTAGATTCATTATGATTGTAATGTTCTTTAGGCTATAAACTTAAGAATCAATTATACTGAGGAATTTCTCTTTGAAGTTTACCATAGATTCTTATAGCTTTTGAACTTATGGTTGATTAACTTATATATCATATCTGATTGAAGACTAGTGTCCCATTCATTGTTGTGTTACATAAAAGTATGAAGAATTTGTTAATCATTTGATGAGATATTTGCACATATTACAAAAATTAGTGTTCATCACAAGAGAGTAATTGACTAAGGAAACTACTCAGGATGGCTACCACACCACACACCACAACCCACCCTCCTGCCAGACCTTTAGTAGGTAACATCATTCTCTCTCTCTCTCTCTCTCTCTCTCTCTCTCTCTCTCTCTCTCTCTCTCTCTCTCTCTCTCTCTCTCTCTCTCTCTCTCTCTCTCTCTCTCTCTCTCTCTCTCTCTCATAGCCAGTGGGAAAAGTGATCACATAGTCCTTGAAATTGAAATAGAGAATCAGGAAATTTTGAGATGGGATAAGGGACACAAACAAGGAAGATAAAATCAAGGCAAATGTTGAATGATGAAGTAAATACCTTGGTAGTGTAAACTGGAAAGAAACCATACAAGGCAAGACAGTTCAAGTAAAGTATGAAATCATCTTTGACTAATAGTAGGTATGTATTGGTATACAGTGTCAAAGAGAGCAAACACACATGGTATAACACCATGTGTGCAAAAGCTAAGTAGAGAAAGAATGCTGCTGGGAGGAAAATAAGGAAGCAGAGAAATTAAGAAAATAAGAAGCAATACAATGAGGCATGAAACAAAGCTATTAGAATAAGAAGGGAGGAGGAGGGAAAGTTTGAACAGGATGTTGTAAGAAGGTGTGGAGAAGAACTCAAGCTATTCTACAAGTATATAAATGGAAAAATGACGAACCAAGACACCATCACTAAGTTAACTAAGAGAAACAGGGTTTATGAAACAATGGAATAAATGAGTGACCTGATGAACGAGAGCTGCCAAGCTCTTGAGAGTAATAAAGAACTATGAGGATTGTATGGCATTGAAGTGAGATATCAATAAGATCTGGGAATGGAGTCAGAAGTGAAAATTAGAATTCAGTGCCCAAGAAATGTCATTTGGTGGAAATGGGTAAAAGTAATAGAAGGCCTACATGGAAGTACAAAATGGGAAGAGGTTATAATGAAGGAGGAAGAAAAAGACCTGGGAGTGATTGTACAAGACACCCTGACCTCAGAAGGGCACATGTATGGAATATTTGCTTCAATATATAGATCACTAACAAATATCAGAGTGACATTTAATGACATGGACAAGATTATGATAAAAACATCATAACCACAATGGTAAGACCTAAACTTGAATATACAGCAGAGGTGTGGCCACCACAAATGCTAAAGAACATCAGAAAAATAGAAAGAATTCAAAGAATGACCACAAAGATGGTGCCAGAAATAAAAGCCCTCCCCTATCAAGATAGACTAAAGGAAAGGAAACTATCAACTTTGAAGGAGAGAGAGAGAGAGAGAGAGAGAGAGAGAGAGAGAGAGAGAGAGAGAGAGAGAGAGAGAGAGAGAGAGAGAGAACTTATAACAGTGTCCAAGTTAGTGAACAATATGGAAAAGATACATTGAGAAGACCTGATACAACTGATTGAAGATGGAGGTAAATGGACAAGAGGACACTTAAAGAAAATAAGGAAAAATCAACATCTAAGAAACATTTTAAAGTTCAATTTTCCACATAGGACGGTGGACATCTGGAACAGTGTAAATGATGAAATTGTAACAGCAGAAAGTGTGCACAAATTTAAGGAAAAGGTGGATAAATGTAGATATGGAGACAGGTCACTATGAACCCCACTTGAATCCATAATATACAACTAGATAAATACACACACACACACACACACACACACACACACACACACACACACACAAGAAAGGAAAAGAAAAAAATATTAGCTGTAAATGTGAAATCCTAGAATATGTTCCTTCATTCATGAGGCACCCTCTGTGTTATAAACAATAAAAGATAACATTGAAAAAAAATAATCCAAAGAAGCAACAAGTTCCACAGTGAAAGTGCTATTTTTGTTATTTGCAGAATGTACTGCACTGGGTGTGTGGAGCTGCTGGTGGCACCCTCTGCTGTGAGGCACATACTGAGGGCCACTCCCTGGTACTGCTTCCTGTGTCAACTCTTCACCCCTCACACCCATGGCCTTCTCCAACCAAGGCCAGAAAGGACAAGCATGATGAATAAACTCTTCTGTTTTCATTTGTTGGTTGGAAATTCATATAATCCTCCAAAGAAATGTACATATGCCAAGAAAAGTCCACATGCCTGTGTAGATCTTCACCTTGCATACTCACTTTCTCATTTACAGGATGGCATCATCATATGTGCAACTCTCTAGCCAGTTGCTACTACTACTGTACTTCATCAATTAGACAGACTCCTCATTTCAGCCTAGCCAAGCATGAATTTGATCTTCATTGGTAGATGTGAGGCAGCCAATGTTAGTATCCATAATTGGGAGTTGTAGAGCTCGAAAAAAAAATTGTAATTACATAAACCTCACACTGTTTGAAAGGGTTGCACATGTAAAAATCTATGTACCACACTATTTTTTATAATGACCTTTAATAGGTAGTGGGAATGAGTGAGACAGAATATCCAGGCAGATGCAGCACCTGGACTGGCCATGCAAGAACCTGGAATGATGTTGGAGGGATTACTGGGCACTGGGCTTAGATTCTTGTTTGCCACATATTTACCTGTCTCATATAATATGAACCAAGGTAATGTTGATTAGCTACATGGTTGAATAAGAATTTAAATCAGTATGACTCCAAATAATCGATTCTCAGGACGAGGAGGTACCTTTGTTTTATGTGGAAGGAACAGGTCTTCCAGTTCAAGGTCCTTTGCTTGGGATTGTCGACAGCACCCCAAGTTTTCACGAGAGCAATGGCTGTGATTTCAGTGGTTTTACATGCAGAAGGGATTGGTCTCCTCCGCTACTTGGACGACTGGTTATAGTCCGGGAGCCCGTAGGGGTCAGGGTAGCTGGGAAGCAAAAGAATTTCTGCTTGTTGTACCTTGCTACACACACATCACAGGTCATGGAAGTGGAAGTCTGCCGGGTTCCTGGTGGTGGGTGTGGTCATGGGGCCTATGGGATGGGCCCGAAAAAATGGCCTAGGTCAGCTCTTGAACCGAAAGATTTAAAACCTATTCCAATGTGTTCATCATAACTCACTTTAACAAAAATGGATGTTGCCAGACATTTTTGTTGGTGGGGTACCCCCGCCATAACCGGTGCACGAAAAATGGTCTAGGTCAGCTGGAAAGCGAAAGGAATGAAACTAATTGCAAAATGTTCAGCACAACCCAGGGTATCATGAATTGACCTTGCCAGACATTTTGGTTGGTGGGGTACCCCCGCCAGACCACTACCTCTAGCTGACCTTGGTCAGGTTGAAATTGAAAGAATTGAGACCCACTCCAAAATGTCCTCCATCATTCCTGATATTATGTCTAGGCCTTGCCAGACATTTTGGTTGGTGGGGTACCCCCGCCAGACCTCCCCCTCCCAGACTACGCCCTCTAGCTGACCTTGGTCAGGTTGAAATTGAAAGAAATGAGACCAACTCCAAAATGTCCTCCATCATTCCTGGTATTATGTCTAGGCCTTGCCAGACATTTTGGTTGGTTGGTTGGAGGACCTTTTTTATTTCACAAAAAACCCATCTGAAAGAAAGTGTAAAAAATCGGAAGCCAATGACAGACCTGTGTATAATTGTCGGGCATTAACCACGTGTGTCTACGCCTGGTGGTGAACATGTGGCATTGTGGTTTTTGATATTCGGCTACACTGTCCTATATTATTTTGTTTCAGAATCCGGAAAAAAATGGATCAAAACTCCTTGGCACAACTGGATCCAGTTTCACAAGATGATTGAACAAAGGAAGGAGAACATAGTTGGCTCTCTCCTCCTGATCCTGAGGTATTTTCTTCAAATATCTACATATATTTACTGATATATTACATAATTATCCTTCCCTGTCAATTTTTAGTGGTCCAGCTGATCTTGTTAGGTAGTGTTATACATGTATTGATGTGCATTTTACTGGAGACATACTCTATTTTTTCTCACATACTATATATCTTAATTTTCAGGACAATGAGAGGGTGTCCCCTGTGTCCAAATGTTTCATCTGTGAAAAATCAACAGAAGATGACAGCAAACTGAAGAATCTTCAGAAAACGTTATCAACAGTGAAAAATGCGGCAGTTCTTCGATCAAAACTGACGAATGATAAATACGAAAGAGTCACTTTGAAGATTCTGAATAAAGATAAAGAATGATTTTCAAAGAGAGGAGAATGAAGAAATTCTTATTGGTATTTGATTAGTCAGATCTGAGACAACAGCATCAACACATGTGAGTGAACAAACACCAGATAGCATATGAGTAGCTCCGCGGGAGAACAATCCAAGCGCCATTTTTTAAAAACTGCAAAAATCGATCCTAAAGTTTTAATCTTTAATATCTCGAAAATCAGCCATACGATTTAATAGAACTCAAAAGAATCTCCCACCTCCTCCTACCCAAATATATATATATATATATATATATATATATATATATATATATATATATATATATATATATATATATATATATAATGTAGCGAAAATATGAATCTCTGGATTCTTTCCTGCACGTTTTGGACCCAAAACATTGAAGTATTGGTACATTAATAACTTGTCAAATATACCTAATTTGAATGCCTTTAAGCTTTTACTTTTTAAATCTCCCAATTTCAGCCTGCCTATTAAATATATAGTTTTATGCGTTGTGTGCGAAATCCCTGGACTCATTTTGACATTTTTCCAACTTTTTGTGACAATAAGTAAAAAAAAAACCAGACTTTTATTTTTAAGTAATTGAACTCCGATTTTGTGGAAGAAAATTCAGTATAGTATATAGATGGTAAATCTTTAGTTGTGACTAAAAATTGATGTTTCACCATAAAAAAAAACATGTGTATTATCTGTATTCTGAATGATAATAAAAGGTAAAGTGGGGGGCTTACGCTGTATCAGCGCGTGGCTGCGGGCGCTCATCTCCCGTCTCCTTGGCCTTTGAGCCTGTGGTGGAATAGTCCCTTACCCCGGGACATGGGGCCAGCATGAAATCCGGGTTTCCACAGTTTACCTTCCCTAGGTTGCCCTAGGTACCCATTTATCGACCAGTGAAGGATGAAAACCTGGGTGGGGTCCGCGCCGTCCTCGTCCGGGATCGAACTCGGGCCCACGGATTCGTAGCCAGACGCGCTAGCCACTGCACCGTGGCGGCGCTGAATGATAATGCAAAACGTTAAAAAGGATTAACATGCAATTCTTAGGGAAAAAGATATATTATAGCAAAATGATTTTCTTCTTGTTTTCCATCAATACATTGAAATAATGCTTTATAAGTATCAAGACGAAAATATCAAATTTGAATGCTTATATCATGTTGTTTTGACAAAATTTCCATTTCAGCTTACTCTTCAAATGCAATGTTTTTATGCTTTGTTTGCAAAATTAAAATAATTTGTCCAAAATCCACTATATAAACAATAGCATAAGTTAAAAAATGTTTTATTTTATTTTTAACTTTTTTTTTTTTTCTAATCCTCGGAATTTTCTAAAGGAAACTTTCTTTAAAGAAGAATATACATTTTTATATATTTTTGAAAGGATTATTTTGCCAATTTTATCTTTATGCATTTTCTTATAGCTCTTCATAATTACACCTAAAAATATCTAAAATATCGGTGTTCCAATACATGTCAAATATACCAAATTTGAATGCTTAAAAGTTTTTATTTTGACAAATCTTCCATTTCAGCTTCCTCATCAAATGAAGTGTTTTCAAATGTTATTTGCTAAATTCGGAGATAATTCGTCCAAAACACCCTATATTAGCAATACTCCTAAGAAAACTTTTTTTTCCTTACACATTTATTCATTTATTTATTTTGCCGCAAACGTCCTTCATAAAGAAGACATGCATTTTCACACTTTTTCGTGGATAAAAATTTCCAATCGGTCATTTTGAACATTTCTTTAAACTTTTTGTAACAATCCAGAAATAAATAATTTCCAGTGATTTGAGATTTTGTGAGAAAAAAAAATGTGTATTTAGAATTACCTGCTAAGTCTTCAGGTGTGAATGAAAACTGATGTTTCATTATAAAGACCTTTGTTACTGTGTCTTTTCTACATTACGATGCAAAAGGAAAAAAAAGAAGTAATTCATGCTGTTTGAAGATAAAAAAAAAAAAAAGTTATTTTAGTGAAAATATGATTTTTTTTATTATTTCCTTCTTGTTTGGAAGAAACATTAGAATATCGATACATTAACAATGTCAAATATACAATACGTGAATGCTTATAAGCTTTAATTGCGAAAAAAACTCCCATTTCAACTTTTTTTCAAATGCACTGCTTTTAAACTTTATATGCCAAAAGAAAGATATATCCTATATATATATATATATATATATATATATATATATATATATATATATATATATATATATATATATATATATATATGACTAGTTGGAAAACTTATCCCTAAAAATATATGAGAATGCGTTTTCTTTATAAAGGATGCTTTCTGGAAAATATCAGTTATATATATATTAAAGCTTATAAGCATTCAAATTTGGTACATTTGACATCTATTAATGTACCCATATTTCAATGATTTTTTTTCGTTTAATTACAAAACGTGAAAAGAAAATATCAAAAGTACACTGCATTAAAAAAGCAAGCTGACATGAAAGCTTGTCGAAGTGAAAGCTTATAAGCATTCAAATTTAGTATATTTGGCATTTAATTATTATGCACCGATATTTCAATGTATTTATGCAAAGCATAAATGCAATTATAAAGAACATTTATTTCTAGATTTTTTTCTGAAAATGGCATAAATTATCCCTTTTTAACGTTTTACATTATTTAGAATACACATAATAATTATTCTTTTTATGGTGAAACATCAGTTTTCAGTCATATCTGAAGACTTAGCATGTAAATACTAAATTGCCTTTTCCCAGCACGAAATCAGAATTAAGTCACTTAAAATAGATTGTTTTTTTACGTATTTTACCAAAAGGTTGAAAGGAAATATCAAAATAAAGAATTGGCAAATTGGTCATTAAAAATTGCATGAAAAATACCTTTTCGTCCTAAAGGATGTTTTCCATAAATAATTACGAAAAGAAAAGAGAAAAGACCTTAAAAATGGGGGTTTTCTTTAAAAAATATTGTTAATTTAGTGGCTTTTGAACGAATTATCATGAATTTGCAAACAATCCATAAAAAGACTGAATTGACGAGCTAGCTGAAATGGGAGTTTTGTCGAAATAAAAGGTTAAAAGCTTAAAAATTGGTATTTTTGACATGCTATTTATGTACTAATATTTAAATGCTTTAGTGCAAAACGAGAAGGAAATAATCCAAAAATTCACATTTGCGCTACAATAATTTTCTTTCCTTATAATGGCAGGAATTATGACTTATTTAACAATTTCCTTTGTAATGTAAAAAAAAAAAGAACATAATAAACGTGTTCTTTATTGTGAAACTTTTTTTTTCACTCACTACTGAAGATTTAGTATCTATTTCCAATATTGACTCTTCACCCTAAAACTCAGACCGTAGTCAGCATTCGAACCTATCAGCTCGGGGATCTCAAGGTCCCTATAACGCAAGCAGTTTCGTAAAGAATTCCATTTCTTTTAGGAAAAAGTTTTAAAATCCTGAAAAAAAAGGTTTTTCTTAAGAATATCTTTAAAGTAATGGATTTTGGACGAATAAAATTTCCAACCACCGCATGAAAAGTCTGCATTTGAAGCGTAAGCTGAAATGAGAGTTTTATAACAATAACAGCTTATAATCGATGAAATTTGCCATGTTTGTTATGTTGTTAATGTACTGATATTTTGATGTATTGATGCGAAACTAAACTGAAATCAACCCAAAATTCAATTTTTTGCTACGATAATTCTCTTTCCTTGAAATGGCATGAGTTATTCCTTTTTTACGTTTTGCATCATTACATAGAAAAAAAAACAATAAGCAAGTTCCTTATTGTTTAACATTTGTTTTCATTCACAAATGAAGATTAATATATATATATATATATATATATATATATATATATATATATATATATATATATATATATATATATATATATATATATATATACTTATTGTTGCAAAAAAGTTCAAAGAAAATGTCAAAACAAATAACTAACAATGCATAAATAAAATGCATGAATGTATTTTCTTCTTTAAAAAGGACGTTTCCGTAAAGAATTTCGTATCTTATAGGAAAAAATAAAACAAAAAAGCTTAAAAAATAGTGTTTTTAAGAATATTGATAATGTTGTGAATTTTAGACGAATTTTGCAAATGACGCATGGAAACAAACATGGGATTTTTTTTTTTTTCCAAATAGAAGCATATAAGCATTCATTTTTTTTTAGTTGATATGTTATTAATATTTCAATGTTTTGGAGCAACACAAGAAGGAAATCACCAACAAAAGTTACATTTACGCTACAAAAATTTTCTTTCCACAAAATGGCATGAATTATCGCTTTTTTAACGTTTTGCATCATTATGTAGAACACAAGTTATTTATGGTTAAACGTCAGTTTTCTTTCACAACTGAAGATATAGTATCTACATGCTTTGTTGATTTTTCTTTATCCCACAAAATCACAAATAACTTTAAATATAACTTTTTTCACGCGTCACAACATAAAGTTCAAAGAAAATGTCAAAGGAAATATTTGACAAGTAAATAATTAAAAAGCGCATGAAAATGTGTCTTTTCAACGTAAACGACGTTTTTCCTTGAGAATTCCGAATCAGGTAAGAAAAATTTTAATAATCTTAGAAAACTGGTTTTTTCCTAAGAATACTTTTAATATATTGGATATTGGACGAATTACCTTGGATTTTGCAAACAACACTTTAACACACAGCATTTAAAGAGTAAGCTTAAATAAGAGATTTGTCAAAATAAGAGTTTATAATCATTCAAATTTAGTATATTTGACATAATATTAACATACTAATATTTCAAAGTTTTGGTGCAAAACAAGGAAGAAAACATAAAAACCCCCCCATTTTTACAACAATATTCTTTTCTTAAAAAAAACATGAATTATTATTATTATGAAACAATTTCCATCATCATGCTCCACACAATAAACTAATTCTTTATAATAAGAAATCAGTTTTCAATGAAGATTTAGTACCTATATACTAATTTGACAAATTTCCCACAAATACAAAAAATATTTGTTTTTTTACAAATTGTTTCAAAATGCTAAAAGAAAGTCTCAAAAGAAACATTTGGTATTATTAACATTCAAAATTGCATGGTATATTTTCTCTCTAAAAGGATGTTTTCCGCAAATCATTTCATGCTCCACACAATAAACTAATTCTTTATAATAAGAAATAAGTTTTCAATGAAGATTTAGTACCTATATACTAATTTGACCAATTTCCCACAAATTCAGGGTAAAAACACAAAAAATATTTGTTTTTTTACAAATTGTTTCAAAATGCTAAAAGAAAGTCTCAAAAGAAACATTTGGTATTATTAACATTCAAAATTGCATGAAAAGGTATATTTTCTCTCTAAAAGGACGTTTTCCGCAAATCATTTTCTTAAAATTATAGATTATATAAACTAAATAAAACAAAGTTTTCTTAAGAATACTGCTAGTATAGTGAGGTTAGAGCGAATTGCCGTATATTTTGCAAACGCATGAAAACACTGCATTTGAAAAGTAAGCTAAAATGTGAGTTGCTTTTCAAATGCATTATTTCCATGCCTTAAATGCAGTATTCAAGATATTTTGTCTAAAACTCACTATATTCACATTATTCTTAAGAAAACTCAGTTTTGAAAGCTTTCCAACTTTTTCCATAAAAAAACGGAATTCTATACGGAAAATGTCCCTTTTTAAAGAAAAGCTACATTTTCATGCAATTCTTAAAGATGAATATGCTAAAAGACTCTTTTGACATTTTCTTTTAATTCTGTAAGAAAGATAAAAAACAAACTATTTTATTAATTTTGCAGGAAATAAAAGTCTTATTTTATCGCAGTGCCCTGCCTCTTCAGACGTTGGCGACCATATATTGCCACACTTTAGAATGAAGACACTAAATCTTTACTTGTGAGTGAAATCTAAATTTTCATTAAAAAGGAACTTGTTGATTGTGAATTTTTTACATAATGATGTAAAACGTCAAAAAAAGCGATTATTCGTTCCATTTAAAAAGAAAAAAAAAAAACATCATAGTTAAAATGTGACATTTTTTATGATTTTCTTCTCGTTTTGCATAAAAACATTAAAATATCGGTACATTAATAACCTATGAAACATACCTATTTGAATGCTTATAAGCTTGGATTGTGACAAAACCCCCATTTCAGCTTATTCTTTTAATGCAGCATTTTCATGCATTGTTTTTTAAATCCAAGTTGATTTGTCTAATACGCACTATATTAACAATATTGTTAAGAAAGACGTTGATTTTTATTTTATTTTATTTTATTTTATTTTATTACAATTTTTTTTTTTTTTTTTTTTTTTTGGTTGCCTTGGAAGAAATGGTTTACGGAAAACGTCACTTAGTAAAGAAAATATACATAATCATGCATTTTTTATGCATTTTGTCAATAGTTTCTTTTGACACTTTTTTTTTTTTTTTTTTTTTGTAACAATACGTAAAATACACTATTTTATTTTATATGTCTTTTATTTTTAGGAAAAAAGTCAATTTAGTATGTACACACCAAATCGTAAGTTGCAAGTGAAAACTTATGTTTCATCTTAAAGAGATTGTTGCTACTATGACGATGTAAACGTTAAAAGAAAGGATTAATTCTTGACATTAAAAAAAAAAATAAATAAATAAAAAAAATAAATAAAAATAAAATGTAGCAAAAATGTGAATCTATTATAATTTCCTTCTTGTTTTGCACTGGAGCAGTGAAATATCGATGCATAAATAATCTGTCAAATATACCAACTATGACTGCTTGTAAGCTTCTATTGTGAAAAAAACTCATATTTTAGTTTACTTTTCCATTGCACTGTTTTGATGCACTATTTGCAAAATCTAAGGTAAAATGTGTAAATACAACTATAATAATAATATTCTTATAAAAACCTTGTTTATGTTTTTTTTAACATTTTTTTTTACGGAAAAGTCCTTAATAAAGAAAAGATACATTTTCATGCATTTACAAAAAATAAAAAAAATATATAAATTGTATCTTTTGACGTCGTGTTTCAATATTTTGTATTAACACGTAAAAGAAAAAGAAAACTATTTTAAGAGTTTTTTTCTGATTTTGTTAGAAAAAAAGTCAATTTTTCACGTAAATACTAAATGTTCATTTGTGCGTAAAAAAATGATGTTCCAGCCTTAAAAAAACTTGTTTATTGTGCATTTTCTGCATAATTTAGCAAAACAGTAGAAATAAGGATAATTCGCGCCATTTCAAGGAAAAAAATACATTGTAGCAAAAATGTGATTTATTTACTTAAAATTTTATTACTTTTTTAATTTCGTTTTTTTCACAAGACATTAAAAATCTGTTAATTAATAACATGTCAAATATAACAAAACTAAATCTTCAGTTGTGATTAAAAACTGGTGTTTCACCATAAAGTAATTGTTTATTATATGTGTTTTAAATAATAATCCAAAAGTTAAAAAAGGGTAATTTATAACATTTTATGGATAAATTTTGCAAATGTTTCTTACGACATTCTCTTTATTTTATTTGGTGGGATTAAAGGTAATTTAGTATATAGATACCATATATTCAATTGTGAATCAAAATTGATGTTTCACCATAAACAACTTGTTTTTGGTGTGTTTTCTATGTATTGATACAAAAAAGTAAAAAGAAAAAAAAAAGAATAATTCATGGTATTTAAAAAAAAAAGGGAAAATATTTTAGTAACAATGTTTTGCACCACAACATTGAAAAATCGGTACATTAATAATTCGTCAAATATACCAGATTTCAATGCCTTTAATCTTTTATTTTGACAAAACTCCCATTTCAGCTCACTCATCAAATACAGTGTTTTTATGCATTGTTTGCAAAACCCATAGTAATTCGTCCAAAAAGTACTGCATTAACCACTTTTTTTTCAGAAAAACCGTTTTATTATTATTTATCTATTTTTTCCTAATAACAATCGCAATTCTTTACGGAAAACGTCCTCTATAAAGAAAAGATACATTTGCATGCCTTTTTCAATACGTTTGCAAATCGTTTATTTTAACATTTTCTTTCAACTTTTTTTGTTTAACAATATGAAAAGAAACACTATTTTAAACGATTTACTTCTAATTTTGTGAGAAAAAAGTCAGTTTAGTATATAGATGCTTATATTCAGTTGTGACTGAAAACTGATGTTTCAATATATATATATATATATATATATATATATATATATATATATATATATATATAGATATATATATATATAGATATATATATATATATATATATATATATATATATATATATATATATATATATATATATATATATATATAAGTCTTTATTCTGTGTATTCTATAAGAATAATGCAAAACGTTAAAAAAGAGGTAGTTTATGCCATATTTTAAGTGGTTTTGTATTTCATTCTGTGGGGATTAAAGTCAGCTAAGAATATACATACTAAATATTAAGTTGTGATTGAAAATCGAGGTTTCACAATAGATAAATGATTCTTTGTGTGTTTCATGGTAATTTGTCCAAAATCACTATAGTTACTGCTTTTTTTAAGAAAAGAAAATTACTGCAGCAAAAAAAGTGATTTTTTTTTGGATGATTTCCTGATCCTTTTGCACGAAAACAATGAAATATCGGTGCAATAATACCTTCCCAAATATACCAAATTTGAATGCATTTTAGCTTTTATTTTGCAAAATCCATAGTAATTTGCCTAAAAACTACTACTATATTTACAAATTTTTAGAAAAAAAAAACCATTTCATAGATTTTTTAAAAACTTTTTGTCAGAAGAATCGCAAATCTTTACCGAAAACGTCCTATATAATGAAAAGATACATTTCCATGCATTCTTGAATGTTATATTTGGTAATTATTTATTCTGACATTTTCTATCAACTTTTTTGTAGCAATAAGTAAAAAACTAATTACTTTAAGTGATTTAATTCTAATTTTGTGGTAAAAAGGCAATTTAGTATACAAATGATAAATCTTCAGTTGTGACTGAAAACTGATGTTTCACCATAAAAAAACTGTTCATTATGTGTACTCTAAATAACAATGCATACTATTCAAAAAGAGAAAAATTGTCCAATTTCAAGGAGAAATTTTAAAATGTTTCATTTGACATTTTCAATCAATTTTTTTAAACAATATTTAAAAAAAACTTTTTTCAGTGGTTTATATCATACTTTGTGGGATTTAAGTCACTCTAGTATATAAATACAAATTATTCAGTTGTGAATAGAAATTGATAACTCACCATGCCATTAAAAAAAAAAAAAAAAAAAAAAAAAAAAAAAAAATATATATATATATATATATATATATATATATATATATATATATATATATATATATATATATATATATATATATATATATTGTTGCAAAAAAATGTGAAATTCTAAAATTATATTCTTCTTGTTTTGCATCAATACATTGAAATATTGTTTCGTAGATATCATGTAAAAAAAAGAATAAAAAAGAATGCTTATAAGCTTTTATTTTGTCAAATCTACCATTTCAGCTTACTCTTCAAATGCAGTGATAGTTTTTTTTTTTTTCAAAATCAAAGTTAGTTTGTCCAAAACCCACTATATAAACAATGTCATACGAAAGAAAAATATTTTTTTTCAACTTTTTCTTAGAATTAACGAAATTCTTTAAGGAAAACGTCCTTTATAAAGAAATGATACATTTTCATGCATTTTGAAAGAATGAATTTGCCATTTTTTTCTTTTGACATTTTCTTTTAACTTTTCGTTACTACATATGCTTATAAAACATTGAAATATCAGTACACTATTACATGTCAAATATACTAAATTTAAATTATTATAAACTACTATTGTGAAAAAACTTTCATTAGAGCTTCATCTTCAAATGCAAGGTTTTCGTGCAGTTTTTTTTTCTTTTTTTAAACGAAGATAATTTGCCCAAAACATACACTATTGAAAACGTTCTTAAGAAAAATGTAGTTTTTAAGGTTTTTTGTATCTTTTTCTAAGTATAAATAGAATTTCTTTTACGGAAAACATCCTTCATAAAGAAACTATACATTTTCACACATTTTTTAAGGATTTTGAAATATTCTTTCAACTTTTTTTTAATAATGCTTAAAAAAATTCCACTGTTTTGACTCTGATTTTGTGGGAAACATGTATATTTAGAATTAATAACCGAATCTTCAGTTGAGAGTAAAAACAGATTTTACACCATAAAGAACATGGTTATTGTGCATTTTCTACATAAAGATGCAAAGCGACAAAAAGGGGTAATTCATGCCATTTTAAGAAAAGAATATCATTTTAGTGAAAATATGATTTTTCATGATTTCCATCTTGTTATCTATGGAAACATTAGAATATCAATATATTAACAATATATCATCTATACTATAATTCAATGCTTATAAGCTTTAATTGTGACAGAGCCATTTCAGTTATCTCTTCAAATGCATTGTTTTCAAGTGTTATTTTGCCAAACCGAAGGCAACTCGTTTAAAACCCACTATATTAACATAAATCCTAACAAAAACCCGGTTTCTAAGATAGATATATATATATATATATATATATATATATATATATATATATATATATATATATATATATATATATATATATATATATATATATATATACATATAACGGATTTCTTTGCATAAAAAAGTTTCTTTAAATAGAAAACTACATTTTCACGCATAAAAATTGTCAAATGGATATTGTGATATTTTCTTTCAACTTTTTGTAACAATACATGAACAAAATATTATAAGTTCTTTATTTCTGATTTTGTGGGAGAAATATCTTTTTAATATATACAGATACTAAATCATCAGTTGTGAGTGAAAACTGATGTTTCACTATAAAGAAATTGTTTACTCTCTGTTTTCTTCATAATGAAGCAAAACGTAGAAAAAAAATAAGAAAGAATAAAAATAAAAAGTTTATGGCATTTGAGGATAAAAAATTATTAATGTAAAAATTGATTTTTTCTTCTTGTTTTGCACAAAAACATTGAAATATTGGTACATTATTACATGTCATGTTTAATAAATTGAAATGCATATAAACTCCTATTGTGACAAAAATCTCCTTTCAGCTTACTCCTGAAATGCAGTATTTGCATGCTCTGTTTGAAAAATCCAAGTAAATTCGTCCCAAACCTCCAAAGTAACATTATTCTTAAGAAAAATCCTGTTGCTATTGTTTATAAAGAAACAAGATTCTTTAAAAACACAAATTTCTAATGAAAAGATACATTTTCATGCATATTTTTCAACATAAATTTGCCTATTGTCTCTGTTGACATTTCCTTTGAATTTTTGTAATTCTACGTAAAACAAACTGTTTTAAGTGGTTTATTTCAGATTTTCAAGGGAAAAAACTAAATATAATGCATAGATACTAAATCTTTATTTGTGAGTGTTTCAATGATTTCCTTTTTGTTTTGCACCAAAACATTGAAATATTAGTACATTAATAACATGTCAAATATTCCAAATATAAATGCTTATAAATTTTTTTTTGTGACATAACTCCCATTTTAACTTACTCTTCATATGCAGTGTTTTCATACGTTGTTTGCAAACTCTAGGGTAATTCGTGCAAAATCCTCTATATTAAAAGCATTCTTAAGAAAACCCTGTTCTCTTAAACTTTTCCTTTAAGAGGGAGATCCGCCTATGTTTTAAAAATCGAACAAGGTTCTTCAATTTTATACGGTACATGCATAACATTACTCTAATCATCATGTCCGAATTTGGAGAAAATATGAGCTATGTTTTTTTTTTCCCATTTTCTCTTCGTTTTTTTGGACAATTTTTGATTTACAACTGCAACGTCAATTTTTTTCTATGTAACCACCATCTAAAAAAAAACTGGCCAAGGGAAATTTTTGAAATAATTTTTTATTAATGTTTTATTAATATTTTTTAGTTTTTACAAGTTTAATTTTCTTTTATTTATATATTTTTTTACTAATATGAAAATTTTGAGTTAGCCAATTTATTCTACATCCTTTCAGAGTTTTAACCCCAAATTTTTATCCAGATCAGACTAAAGGTAACGGAGGAGGTGATTTTTTATGCTGAATTATCCATAGTTTAGAGAAAACGGCGTTTGAAGTTTGTTTTTCCGATTTTCCTGTTGTAGCGTATTGAAATGAAGTTATAATCAAAGAATCCTTTTATAATTTAATTGTTTATTGTTCATCCATTGTACATGTGTTCACTAATTATGTATAAGTGTTTATATCTACTTTATATCTACACCTGGTCCCCCCTTATAAAGGTATTACTCGCTCGGAGGCGAGGGTGTCATGATGCGCCACATCAGGTTTGATTAGAAATCTCCTGCCTTGTATTGCTTGCTGGGGCTCCTCTGTGTTTTTTTTTTTAATTTTTCTTGGTCTTTTCTGTGGTGTTACTCGTCGTTGTTCTCGTTTGTTCAACACATTTTGCACATCAGAGTTGGCGCCGAACAAGCTTTCCAGAAGGTGAAATTTGTCATAGCCAAAATTATGTTCCAGGATGGTCACATGGCAGGCAAACTTTACCCTGAAAAATCCTGCATGCTTGATTTTCAGACACTTCAGCCACACTTTAGCATGCAGAGATTCGTTTGGATTCTGTGAGCTCTGGTCCAAGCACCTTTTCAGAAGCTCAAGTGATGCCAGGTCCCGGTATACTTGTTTTATGTGCTCTAAACTATCGTAGTCTAGCTTGGCCAGGTATAACTTCTTTGTGGCGTGTGGAGGTGGTGTTTCTTTTTCGCTAGCGCTCGGTTGTAAAAGCTCCATGAATCCTCTCCCTTTGGGCAAAATGTGTGTGCTGGTGCTTTGTCGTTCGAGGATAAGTGAAAGAAGGACGCCCATACTGCCTGCTGCATACTCTTCACGTCATCTGCGTTGTCTCTGATGGCTTTTCCGTAGTAGGACTGAAGTGAATTTATTACTTTATCCGTAAGATTTCCTTTTCCACCAAGGAGAGGCTTTTTCCTTGCTTTTCCTGTTTTTGTCTTCGTCTGGACACTTACGTCTTGCTTAATTTTTCTCAACCTTGTCCCCATGCATTTACACACATGGTTGACACATTCCTCTTTCACCACTTGCTCGTTTCCATATGGTCCACTTCCATTATTGAGTGCAATCACAGCCGAAAATGCACTTGAATCACCATCGCCAACAAATTTAGTATACCGGAGCTTGTGATGGAGTGATCGGCTCCACAATCTTTTAGCTTCTTCTGCTTCCATTGCTCCCCTTTTATCATTGAAATTTTTGTGGCACTTATGGTTAGCTTTTGTTTTGCTTTTCTCTTTTTTCTGGCAAGCAATGCAGTAATTATACAGCACTTCAAAGTCAATCACAATCCCGGTGTACACATCAATCACGAAGCCTATTCCTATGTGTGACCGGTGACCTCGAGTCATCCATGTCCCATCGAATGACACTTCCAGGTCAATGATGCCGTCTTCATCCGGTTGTGAGATGTCTTTTGAGACATGATACTCCTTGACTGTCTCCTGAGTGGCCTTCATTCCTCTTTCGTAGTGCTTTTCCATTTTCTGGAAAAGGAAGTGGCAGTGTCTCGTGTAGGAACCAGGGGTGATTATACGATCAAAACCGAGGAATGATGACCTGCTTTCAATTCCTGCTCTACCTTCACCCAACACAAGGCTGTGATAAACCTCTTGAAGGTTTAGTTCGCTGAATTGGTTGAGGTTGAGGCTGAGATTCAACCTTTCAGGTTGAATGTTTTAGGTGGTGCATGACAATGCATAGTCCCACAGTTCCCACAAACAACAGTGAAGGTGGTGTCCCATCTGTCACGCTCAGCTAGAACTGTAGCTCCCTTCTTGCAGTTCTTCTTCGGGCATTGCAGACCAGCGACTAATACCTTCAACTGGCTTTCAGAGATCATGTACTTGGGTTCACACACCTCAGTAATCTGATTTCTTTCCGTTTTTTCTTTATAAAAGAAAGATACATTTTTGTTCACTTTTTAATTCAGGATAAATTTGCCTAATGCTTCTTTTGACATATTTGAACTTCTTGTAGTAGTACGTAAAAGAAAAAAAAGAAATATATTTCAAGTTTTTTTTTTCTATTTTGTGGGAAAGAAGTCAAATTAATATATAGATAGTAAATATTAAGTTATGAGTGAAAATTGATGCATCATTATAGATAAATTGTTGATTGTGTGTTTTCTACATAATGATGCAAAACGTTAAAAAGGGTGATTCATGCCATTTTAAGGGAAACAAATGTTGCAGTAAAAACGGTAATATTTTTATGATTTCCTTCTTTTTTCACCAAAACGATGAAATATCTGTACATTAATGACCCGTCAGGTATATATATATATATATATATATATATATATATATATATATATATATATATATATATATATATATATATATATATAAAATGGTTGAAAGCTTTTATTAT
>CM035180.1:4113023-4120353 GCA_020233015.1 Callinectes sapidus
TTTTCAGCTTTTTCTTCATATGCAGTTTTTTTTTTTTCTTTCAAGTATTGTTTGCAAAATCCAACTGGATTCGTCCAGATCCCACTAAATTGACAATATTTTTTTGATTTTTTTTCTCACTTTTCTCAGAAGAAATGGAATTGTTTACAAAAATACATATCCATGCTTTTTTAAGCACAACTTTGCCAATTGTTTCTTTTGACATTTTCTTTTAACTTTTTGTAACAATACAAACTAATTTATATAGTTCATTTCCCATTTTATAGGAAAAAAGTTCATTTAGTATGTAGATACAAAATTTTCTGTTTTAGGGAAAACTGATGTTTCACTTTAATTTTTTTTTTTTAATTATTATGAGAATGCAAAATGTTAAAAATAAATATTTTTTTATTATTTCCTTCGTGTTTTGTGCTAAAATATTGAAATGACGGTACATACATGAATAACATATAAAATATCCAAATTTCAATACTTATAAGCTTGTGTTGTGGAAAAAAATCACATTTTAGCTTACTCTTCAAATGCACTGTTTTACTTCGTTATTTGCAAAATCCAATATTATTCGTCCAAAATCCACTATATCAATAATATTCTTGAAAAAAAACTGTTCAACTTTTTCCTAGAAGAAGCGAAATTCTTTACGGAGAAAGAACTATTTATTAAAAGGATGTATTTTCATGCATTTCCTAAGGATGAATATGCCATTTTATTTTTTTCTGACGTTTCTTTAACTTTTTTGTGAGAATAAGTAAAATAAATAGATAAATAAATAAATGAATAAAAAATAATACAAAGATTAAAAGAGTTCTTCATTTCTGATTTTGTGGAAAAATCAATTTAGTATGGATATACTAAATCTTCATTTGTTCATTTTAAGGAAAGAAACTTATGCAGCGAAAATGAAATTTTTTTGAAGATTTCCCTCATGTTTGGCATCATAACATTTTATGATCTGTATATTAGTAACATGTCATATACTGTATACCAAATTTAAATGCTTACATGCTTTTTTTGTGTGTCCAAACTCCCATTGTAGCTTACTCTTCAAATGCAGTGTTTTCATGCATTGTTTGCAAAATCCGCAGTTAAGCGTTGAAAACCCACTACATCAACAATATTCCTAAGAATTTTTTTTCTTTTTTTGTTTTGAAAGCCTTGTAAATTTAGCTACAACTTGATTTTTTTTTTCTCAGATCAGGAGGCTATCACTTCATGTGGAAAGATGCCCCAATCTTCTCAAGGAACAGGAAGGAGAGTTGTGTGAGGGATGTACAACTTGGTGGAAAGACACATGAGAATCAAGAATGGAAGGGCAATATACCAGAATCTACATGTCTGAAAACTCCACTAGCCTACTTCAAGAATTTCTTTGATGATGAAATTTTACAGAAGGAAGGGAATGACATTAGATCTCACTGTAGAAGAGTTAAAACAATTAATTGACATTGTGTTATACAGCACAATACTTCATTTGCGTAGGACACGTATGTACTGGAAAAATTCTTGTAGAGTACCTCAAATAGTTCATGTTTTTTTCACTTAAAAGATGGAAATACTTATTAAAAAAAGTATCTACATTCCAATGACAACACTTTCTTGCCTGCAAAAACAGATGAAAAAGGAGATACTCTTTTCAAAATAAGACCACTGGTTGATAAATTGATTTCAGGAAATCCCTTAGCAACAAATGCTTTGCATTGATGAACAGATTGTGCCATATAAACGAAGGGTCAGTCTAAAGCGTACAACCCCCCCCCCCCAAAAAAAAAAAAAAAAAAAAAAAAAAAAAAAAAAATGAGGCTATAAGATATTTGTGCTTTGTGATGCAAATGGATTGACTCGTATTTTTGAAATATATACTGGCAAAATTGAGCCAGCACCTAATGAGCCAGACATTCAACCGAGCTCAAATATTGTGCTGAGACTTGCCCAAACAATTCCAGTAAACATGTCACACCTTCTTTTCTTTGATATCTTATTTTCATCAATACCCCTTATGGTAGTTCTGGAGAAAAAGGAAATTCATGCATTAGGAACAGTAAGACAGAATAGACTCATAATTTTGAAATATATACAGGCAAAATTGAGCCAGCACTTAATGAGCAAGACATTCAACCGAGCTCAAATATTGTGCTGAGACTTGCACAAACAATTCCAATAAACATGTCACACCTTCTTTTCTTTGATAACTGATTTTTATCAACACCACTTAATGGTAGTTCTGGGGAAAAAGGGAATTCATGCATTAGGAACAGTGAGACAGAATAGATTAAACGGATGCAACCTCAATGATGACAAGTCTCTGAAAAAGTTTGGACGTGGAGCTGGTGTAGAGAAGTGTGGGTCAGTAGATGGAGTAGAAGTTACTGTTCTAAAATGGCATGACAAAAAATGTTTCACATTTATCTCAATATATGCAGGTGGAGATCCCTCTAGTACTGTTGAAAGATGGGACAAGAAAGAAAAAATAATGTAACAGTGTCATGCCCAAATGTTGTGATGGAGTACAAAAAGTTCATGGTGTGTGTGGACTTACTGGCTGGTTTTGTACCATACTATCATATCAAGCTAAGATCAAACAAATTCTATATGAGATTTTTATTTATTTATTATTATTATTTTTTTTTTTTACTATCTCGACATGGTAACTGTCAACTGCTGGCATCTCTACTGGCGCGATGTAAAGGATTTGGACTCCCACAAAAAAAAAAAAAAAAAAAAAAAACTGAACTAGAATACAGGGCAGAGATCTCAGAAACCCTTCTGAAATTAAAAAAAAGATGGAACAAAGAAAAGGAATTTGGACTCCCACAGAAAAAAAAAAAAAAATGATGGACTCACTAGAATACAGAGCAGATATCTCAGAAACCCTTCTGAAATTCAAGAAAGCTGGAACAAAGAAATGAGGACGTACAAGTTCCTCTGAAGTGGAAATAAAGCTGACTGCATCAGCTCCAAAAATAGATGTCCGAATTGATGGTGTTGGTCACTGGCCATTACCTTCTGAGCGTCAAAGACGCAAATTCCCTGGATGGAAGTCCAAAGCAACAATAAAATGTAAGAAGTGTGAGGTTCATTCGTGCCTGAAGATAACATCTAATTGCTTTTTTTGAAATTGCACACAAAGTAAAAGGAGTTTCTATAAAAGTGCTCCCAAAATGTTTTTCAATGGATATTATAGTTTTTTTTTTTGTCACTTTTAAGGTTCTTTTCGTGTTAATGGACTTTTTGTATGTTTGCAGTGAATTGAATACAGAAAATATCAAGAAAAAAATTGAATGTAAATTTAATTTATTCAACCCTTTATGTATTTTTTTTGGTACCAAGGGACTGAGATATAAGATAAATTCTTTTGTATATTTCTTGAGTGATGTCAACATTTATTCACAATTAAAGAAGAAAAAAAAACTAACTGAGGACTTTCTATCAGCCATAGATGACTTTTAATAAAATTGTCAAATGTTACTTTAGACATTTTTTTCGAACCTTTGTAAAAATACGTAAAAACAAACTATTCTAAGTTGTTTATTTCAGATGTTAAGGGAAAAAAGTCAACTTCTTATGTAGATACTAAATCTTTAGTTGTGAGTGATGTCTATCATAAAAAAAAAAAAAAAAAATGTTTCTTGTGTGATTTCTACCTAATGATGGTAAATGATGGTAATGATGGTAAATGGTAAAAAAGGTATAATTTATGCTATGTTAAGGAAAGAAAGTTATCGTAGCAATAAAATGAATTTTCTTTCTTGTATTGCACCAAAACATTAAAAATCTTACATAATAACATGTCAAATATACCAAATTTGAATGCTTATAAGCTTTTGTATTGACAAAACTACATAAAGATGCAAAACGTTAAGAAAGGGAAAATTTATGCCCTTTTACGGAAAGAAAAGTACAGGAACGAAAATGTGAATTTTGTGACGATTTCTTTCCCGTTTTGCATCAAAACGATGAAATATCGGTACATTAATAACATGTAAAATATACCAAATTTCAAATGCTTATCAGCTTTCATTGCGACAAAAATCCCATTTCCGCTTACTTTTCAAATACAGTGTTTTCATGAGTTGTGTGCAAAATCAAAGGTAATTTGTCGAAAACCCACTATATTATAAATTTTTTTAATAACATCTTTTAAGGTTTTTCATTTTTTTTCTAAGAATAAACGGAATTTTGTGTAAAACAACAATTTAAGATATAGATAAAAAATCTTCAGTTGTGAGTGAGAACTGATGTTTCATTATAAAGGATTTTTTTATTGTGTTTTCTACATAATGATGCAAAACGTTAAAAACAGTTAATACTTGTCATTTTAAGGAAAGAAAATATTGTCTCAAAATGTGATTTTTAATTAATTAATTATTCATTTATTTATCTATTTTTTACGATTTCCATCTTGTTTTGCATCAAAACAGTAATATTGGTAAATTTCAAATAGGCCAAATTTGAATGCTTTAAGACTTCTCTTAAGACTCCCTTTCTAGCTTATTCTTTTGATGCATTGTTGGCAAATTTAAGGTAATTTATCCAAAATCCAATATATTTACATTATTCACAATCAAGACCCTTGTTTTGAAGGTTTTCTCTTTTTCTTTGTAGAAAGTTTTTTTTCTTTTACTTAGAACTTCATATATAAAGAAAAGATACACTTTTTTCTTTTGCATTTTGATAATTGATTTTGCCTTTTTGACATTTTCTTTTATATTTTTTGGGAACAATAAAAAGAACAAACTAATTTATGTGATGTATTTCTGATTTTCTGGGAAAAAAAGTCAATTTCGGATATAAGTACTAAATCTTCAGTTGTCCATGAAAACTTGATTCAATAGAAAGAACTTGTTTATTGTGTAAGTGTAATGATGCAAAACCTTAAAAAGTGATAATTGATGGCATTTTTAGGAAAGCACTTTATTGTAGAAAAATGTGGATTTTTTTATGATTTCCCTCTTGTTTTGCATCAAAACACTGAAATATCGGTACATTAATAAGATGTCAAATATACTAAATTTGAATGCTTATAATCTATTATTGTGACTAAAGTCCGAGCTGCCCACTTTTTCCAGCTGCTGACACATTATTTTGGCTTCAGGAAGGTCAGACAGCACTGGGTCGAGCAGACCTCCGCGTTTGTGGGGAATGTGACATGGTTTACGAGGCCCTGCACTGTCACCAGGTTTTCGTAGGCTTGCTACTCCAGGTGGAAGTTGAAATCTCCCACGATAAGGACATTTTTACATCCGTGACGTCGAAGCAAGTTGTCCAGCTCCACAGCCACGAAGTCAAAGAATGAGCGTCCTTGTTTTGAGGGGCGATATAGGACGCAGAGTAGCTAGCCTCTGTTGTCTTGAAGCACTATTCGGAAAAATAGTGCTTCGACAAGGTGAGGCAGGTCGGGCGTCATTTCTTGGGTCTGGAAGTCATTCTTAAAACAGGTGGCAACACCACCCCCTGTTCTACCAACACGTGTGTGTGTGTGTGTGTGTGTGACCCTAAAACTGATCCCTGTGTGTGTGTGTGTGTGTAGCCTGGTATCCCGCCGCATGTTGGCTTCACCTCGCTGTTCAGCCACGTTTCACTCACTGTAACAAAGCCAGCTTTATGTCGTAAGACACAGTTGTGTGAGAGTGGTAGTAGGAAGGTCTCTCACGTTAGCTGACATGACAGTGAGCTGTGGGGCGTGTACGTGGCTTGGACGTGTCTGGGCGTCTACAGAGCAGCGTGGTGGGCGTCTGTTAGGTTTGCTTTTAGTATGTGTAATTCCCGCCCCAAGAAAGGTGGGGATCCAGCTTGATCCTGCCATCTTTTGTGTTCCCAGCTGGAGTCGTGAAATGGCGCTGGGGGCTGGGGGTATATGGGGTTGGGCTGCCTGTCAGTGCTACCTACTTCCAGGACTCTTCTCAGGATGGCTTTTTGCCTGGCGTTAGCTGCTCGAGAGTAGCACTGTGCTGTTGAGTGCCCAGAACGTAGACAGTATTGGCAGGTATCGCGTCCTCGTTGACTGGAGGGAGGGTGGCGAGGCCGCGTGGTTGGAGTGTTGGGGAATGACGACTGGGGCTGGCTTCCTACATTGCCTGCATTTTAATGTTTATCGTTTTTTCTTCTGTTGATGTTGTTGTTGTTATGCCTAGTGGTCGGCTCAGTGGTGGTTGCGGCAGAGCGGGAGGTGTTATTGGGGGCTGCAGTGGGCGTGCAGGGGCGAGTATTAGAGATAGTGGTGGAGGGAGAGGCGGGAGAGGAGGCAGTTGGTGGTGGCGGCAGCGACGGCGGCAGGGAAGGGTAAGGTTAATCCCAGTCGGCCTCTGGGGAGATGTCTGGGGTGGTCATAATCCCACCATTCCTTATTGCTGGGTGAAAAGACACATGCATTCGTTCATGCATTGTCAATTGCGTCGACGACGGCAGTGGTTCCAATGGTGCAGGTTGTTTTGCTCTCGTCTGCGTCTTTCGCGTCGCTTAGGGCCTCGATCAGGTTTAATGTTTCCTACATCTGTGGTTTCTTTTCTAGTACCATGTCCCACTGTATTGTGAGTGACTGGATCTTGCTGTTGTTCCTCAACACCTCTTGTTTGAGACATAAGGTTAGAGTCACAAGCTCCTCTTTCTCCATCTCCATGTAGACTTGTCTCTCGTCGTCTACATTTGAGTCGTCGTTGTCGTCTGGAGGGGTTATAGGAGTATCGGTTGGGTTGTTGGTAGCGAGGGCGGCATCATCATGCATCATCGCAGCAGCGTCATGTTGGCCTCCAGTCGAAGCTGCTGTGTGCCGGCGCACGAGTATGTTTCATGGTCACCGAGGCAGGTGACATGACACACGTTTGGGCAGAGAGCATCCCCATCACAACAGACGTAGGATGCATCTTTAGTGTCCTTCCTACCACAGATGGCACACCATCGCTGGGGGTTTCCTCGCAATTTTCTGATGGGCAGCCATGTTTTCACCACTGCGGCGGGATATAAGGAACAGGTTGGGTGGGGGGAGGAGGAAATAGAGAGCGAGGCGACGGCGGCGTAGAGAGGAGGAGGGGGGTATCTCCTTTGGGAATCTATGGCTGGCGCAGGTAGACCAGGGGAGGTCAGGTCAGGTCAGCCGGGCTGCTAGACATACACACACCCCAACTTTAATTCACTTATTTCACTAGCTCACTGAGGTACCATACACTGGTACAATTCACACATTGATGCATTAATAGGACTTCTGCTGCACCACTACGTAAGTAACTACTGTACATAAAGCTACTCCACAGAGCGCAAAAAGCAGGAGCAGACACGCACGTGTTCTCCTTCTGCCGCTCTCTCTCTCTCTCTCTCTCTCTCTCTCTCTCTCTCT
>CM035180.1:4128180-4139144 GCA_020233015.1 Callinectes sapidus
TATTCTCGCAGCATCATTTTCAACATAAATTATTTCAAGAAAAGTATAAATTATTGTACAAAACTGCAAATTATTGCATTATCTTAGTTTGCGCAAATGACAATGATATTTAACAATTCATTCTTCACTGGTTGTTTTAAAGTGTTAAATATATCTTTATTGGTAAATAAGTTTGCCAGTGACCAGAGTAGAAGGCTACACTGACTGGGGTGGTAGGTAGGAAGTGACCAGGGTTGGGGGCCGGAGTAACCGAGGCAACTAGGGGCCGGAGTGACTTGAAAGCCTTCACGAGTCTCAATATAGAGAGGTGTTCACAGAGGAGAAGTGCAAGCGAGACTCGCCGACTGGCGAGTAGGCAGCGTCGGCCGCCACGTGCGTTTGTGTTTGAATTGAGAGGCTGCATTCAGATTGCAGGTCAAAATTTGTTCACCAAATGTGTTTGGATTGGGAAGTGTTCGAGTCAAAGGGTGTACAAATGAAGAGGTACGTACCACTGTACATGTGTATCTGCTATCTCACCTAGAAATTGATAAAAAATAATAGAATAAGATTAGTGTCCTCACCACGGTCACATGTCCCGCACTCCCAACGACTTAACCTTACCATTATAAAAGCAGACCCATGATTGGCTAAGTGTCCACCTTCTTGAAAACAATGGACCAATGATATATGAGGGACAGCCTCAAACATAGACAAACTCTACATCATAAAATGAGTGTGGTATTTGAGAAGAGCCATGCTTGTGCCTGATGGACTAAGATATAGGTAAATGCCATCCATGATTGTGTCTCACGTGGTATAAGGGTTAACATGGCATCTCAATTTTCATCTGTAATCTTGTCCTAAAAAGATGCTTTAGTCTATTTACAAAAATCTATTTATGACAAAAAGATGTCTGGAATAAAAGCATAACTAGAAGAATTTCTTGTCCATTTTAAATGATATATCATGAAAACAAATAACTTGACATTGCCCAACGTGTCTACTTAACAAACTACTTGACAGCAATATGAATTGGTACATTAGAATAGTTACCCATAACACATTGTAATGAGTAACAACAAAACATTAACAAAGGCAAAGAATAAATAAAACTAAAAACTCCTACATTAATTAACTCTATGAGGCATAATGATATATAGTATATATATATATATATATATATATATATATATATATATATATATATATATATATATATATATATATATATATATAAAAGATTTGTACACCAGTATGAACAAATACAGAAAATACCTTACCTGAAGACAAGCAATGATCCCCTTTTGAAACATTCTGTCTCTGGCATCAGTGTAAAAAGTTTCCAACTTTTCTTTGAAGGGTGACACTTTGTTGAGAGGCAGCTGTAGGAAAGGCAAACACTGTGAGCGACTCCCCTCACTGCTGCACTCAACAACAACAATGAAAATATTGCAGTTGGTAACATTGTAAGTGATAAGACTTTGAAAAAGTGTTATTTACTTGGGAAAGGAGAACATGCCAGCATTATAAGCTGCCATAATAACTCTTGGCAAACTGAGTCAAAATATCTAAAAGTACTAAGAAATGTTTATACATGCCTGAGATACTCTGTTGTCTCCAAACCAAAACACACATGCTGTCTCAGCAGAGGAGCCTTCAATCCACATTTATAATGAGGCACAATGATGCCTGTAAAGTACACCAGATCAGTCAGGATTTGACACAAAGGCTGACAGAACAGAACATTTATGGCAAAATCCAAGACATTTACAAGGGCAAGTCTGTGCATAGGCACTGGATACTATAGTATGTTAGTGAGCAAACAGTATGCACAATATGTACATTAAGACACTTGCCTGGCCAGGGGCAGCTGCCTGCAGTCTTACCCCAGACCAGCCTCCCATAGTCCTTGCCACTGAAGCGTCCGTCACCATTCTCATCTTCTTTCCTGAGGTCAGCCCTTGTCTGTCATCCAAGAAGCAATGACTGATTAAGCTGCAGCTACATTCAACATACTAGGTTGAATGGCTCAATTCTTATACCTACATTGTACGTGGTATATACCTATAATGTGATCTTAGTGCAGCTAAATCTATGATGACTGACAATAACAATTCAAAGGCATCATCAAACAAAACGGACGTCATTTGAGAACACTTTAAACCATACACACTTTGATGCAATACTTTTTCTTCAATCAAAATGCTTCATAACTCTTACCTTCATTTTGGCAGTTTGGCTCTCCCTCCCTTGAATCATTTGCATGCAGACTTCACTAGTGGGTGGGTGGCCCTGTGCTGGGAAGTTAATAACACCTATACATTATATACTACTTCACATGAACTTTAGAATGGTAATGGTGGTGGTGGTGATGAAAAAATAATAACGTTAATAATGATGCTAATAACATTTGTAATAATAATGATTGTGAAATTAATAATAATAATAATAATAATAATAATAATAATAATAATAATAATAACAATAATAATAGTAATAATAATAATAATGGTAATGACAATGGTAGTAGTAGTAGTAGTAGTAGTAGTAGTAGTAGTAGTAGTAGTAGTAGTAGTAGTAGCAGCAGCAGCAGTAGCAGTAGTAGTAGCAGTTGTAATAATAATAATAATAATACAAATAATAATGACAACAATAATGACTGATACTAATTCTATAGTTAAACGAGGACTTACCTGAGTCTGAAGTTTGACTGGAATTTTACCGAGCTTCATTGTAGCACTTAGGGATTAGATGAGATGACGTAAGCAAGTCTGACGGTCAGTATTCAAAGACGGCAGGAGTCACAGCCCCTCAATAAACCAGGGTAGGGCAGGGAGGGCATGTAATCCCTAAGTGCTACAATGAAGCTCGGTAAAATTCCAGTCAAACTTCAGACTCAGGTAAGTCCTCGTTTAACTATAGAATTTTACCTCACCATTCATTGTAGCACTGTAGGGATTCCATGAGACATTTACAGACTGACTCCTGGCAAAATTAATAAGGTCACCAATGACACCTGTTAGCAGCAAGCATGCATGTCAATGTGGAAAAACAGGGAACGGATAAGAAAACCCACGACAAACCTTGTAACCACCGCATTATTGAGAGAAAAAACATTAATTATGGAATACACCCAATGACAAAATAAAATATACAAAACATCATACCCCACAAAACTTGATCCCAATCCCTACGGGATAAGGAAGGCATAACCACATGAACATCTTGTGACAAGAAAACATACAATGATGACAGACAAAACATAATACAATATTAGACCATCCAGTCATAAACATCTCAGTATCCACAGGTTGCAATTTCTAAATACCCTCTCAACATTTTTTATATATCCAAAAAACCATCCCCAAAAATGCTCCCTTTTAACTTGACATCATCTTGTTGTTGTACCCATAACCAAACGATAGTAGTAAAAAGCCTACCAATGAACAAAACAGAAGGAAACAACAACTGCCCTTATGCCAGTTGGTGACATCATCATATTCAAACCTCCATTACAGTTTACAAAGTCAACACCCCATCCTGGATATTGGAACTACAGAACGGCTTCTTGTAATATGTAGCAAACACAGAGGAATTACTCCATCCAACAGATTTTATGATAGTATGAAGCAGCAAATAGCATAGAGCCTTGCTACTAGCTGCCGCCCGTGTGGAATGTGGAGCGAACACCTGCAAATCAATTCCTGCATTTCGCATCATATCCCTAGTCCATCTACGTATAGTGTCTAGAGAAGCAGCCTTAAAGGGTTTCCTAGTCGTCACCAATAAGTTAGCTATATCCCCTCGAATGTCCGACGTGCGCTGTAGGTAAGCATGAAGAGTAGTAATCACACATAAGCATCTATCAGGGGCATAAGCCTTAAAAATCAACTGTGAAAAATGATGCCCTGGTCGTGAGGTTTTAAGCAAATCCACTATCTGAAAAGACACCCTAGAGGAAGTTAGGAACATATTTCTAATGTCAAGTACATGTAAAACCTGTCCGTGTCGTCCTGACAACAATAAAAGCAATACTGTTGACTTCCTCACAAGCTGTGACACAGTCAATGTCCTATAGGGTCCCAAGAGCTTTATATAATTGAGAACAACATCAGGATCCCAAGTATAGTTATATCTGGGCAGAGCAGGTTGGTTCTGGAACACAGCCCTCATAAACCTTTTTACTAAGGGGTGTTGGCCTGCTGGTTTGCCTGCAATATCTGCTACGCTGGAAACTGCAGAACGAAGTGTGTTCATGGCACTATAACCTAATGGCACACCCTCATTGTTACCACGAAATTGTTTCAGCAAGAAACTCAGGAAAACATCTAAAGATGGTGAAAATGGACCTGCTTCCTTTGACAGACAAAAACACATCCATTTTTCGAGAGGTTTCCTATACTGTAAGTGTGTTCCTGGCCTCCATGACTGTAGTAAAAAGGCGCCAACGTCTTGCGAAAGTTGTCTTGCTTCAAGGAACCCCTGATAATAGCATTACCACCAGTGTCAACTTGCCTCATAACGGATGGTGTTGGGTCGGATCCTGTGGCAGCGTCAGGCACTGTGTTGGCAAAATGCGAGGTGTTGCCGCAAGTAGTCGTAGTGCCCTGGGGAACCACACTCTCGTTGGCCACAGGGGCAAAACCAATAAAGTTGTTGCCCTCTCCTTCACTATCTTCCGAAGCACCTTGCCAATAACGCTGAAAGGAGGGAACCCATAATAAAAACCATTATTCCAATTAATATCAAAAAGCATTAATGGCATAGGCATGCAGGTCAGGTTTCCAGGAAACATATCTATCCAGTTGGGCATTTAATCTTGTCGCAAACAAGTCCAAACTGGGAACAGAGAATTCATGGCAAAGTGCTTGGAAAAAATTTGGCTTTATCATCCATTCTGCATCAGTATAATAAGCACGAGATGCATCATCAGCAATGGTATTTAGTCTGCCAGGTATATGGGCAGCCGAGAGGCATATGCTCCGTCACTTGTAAAAGGTGTTCCTTTATGCTCCCACATTTATTGACACAAGCTACCACAGTTGTGTTATCTGATCTTACGCGAATATGAATGTCCTGCATATCTTTGCACAATGCCTGTAGACCAAACAAAACTGCCTTAAGTTCCACTAAATTAATATGAACTACTTCATCTGCAGTCCAATGGCCGCCAGTGGAAACCTCTTGTAATCTCGCTCCCCAGCCTATCAAGGAGGCATCAGTATACAACTCCACACTAGGATCAGGAAGGACCAGGCTCTTGTGCAAATTAAATATGTTGTCACACCACCATTTTATCAATACCACAGACTTTCCTGAAAGGGTGATGCCCCCATTGTAATGGCCTTTGTGTTTTGACAACCACTGGTTCCTTTCAATTTCTAGTCTTTTAATTCGTAAGTAGCCAAAAGACACTGCGGGCACAGCAGCCACTAAGGTGCCAATAAAGGCAGCAAAATCCATCACAGCAGTGGTTCTCAAACTTTTACAGGCTAGCGCCCCCTTGGCTAACAGGTGGATTCCTAGCGCCCCCATCACACACACAGACAAACACAAACTTAATACATATATATATATATATATATATATATATATATATATATATATATATATATATATATATATTCTTTTTTTTCAAATTGAAAACACAGGCACAAAAGTGGTAGTCTGTGGAGAAGGATAAACAAAAACAACCTGTCAGGTCATGTTTTATGTAATTTAGGTTTTGTAAAAACAAACTTAAATATTAGCTGCTCCTGATGCCACCCTACCGCCCCCTTTCGCCTCACCGGCCCCCAAGATCGTTTCACTTCCCCCAGGGAGGCGGTACCGCCCCCTTTGAGAACCACTGCCTTACAGTAACACTCTCGGCTGTCAATAGTCTACGCCCCAACTGTTGAATCCTCTTCTGCCTCTTAGCTGTAAGCTGCACAGTCAATTCCCTTGAATCAATGACAAAACCAAGGAACTCAATGCTGTGTGTAGGCTCCAACACCAATTTTCCTAAGTTAATTGTCAAGCCCAAATGATCAAAAAGATGAATGGCGTAATTCAGATTGGCAATCAAGGTACTAACACTGTCTGATATAAACAAACAATCATCAATGTAACAGATCACTGTTATACCCAGCATCCTCAAGTGTGCAAGCACTGGCTTTAACAACTTTGTAAAAATCCTCGGAGCTGCTGTGTAACCCTGTGGCATACAAGTAAACTGAAACAACACATCCTGCCAAACAAAGCGTAACCATTTCCTATGTGAAGGCTCAACTGGGACTGAAAAATAAGCATGTTTAAAATACACAGATGCAAAAAACCAATTCTGATACATTAACTGTAAGGCATCTTTTATAGTATCCAACTTAAAATGAATACTCTCTACATTTGCATTTAAGTCCCTTAAGTTTAAAATGACTGGCCGTACCATCTGGTTTTAATCTAGGAAAAACATTACACAGGTAACCAGGACCAAGAGTATCAGACACAGGCTCAATAACACCATGTATAAATAAATCTTCAAGAGCTAAATGTAAACACTCCCTATCACAAACAGAAAAAGGTAACTCCTTAGGGACTTGTCACTGCCTAAGTTCTGGGTCCACCTCAATAATTATTATACCAGAAACTGTAGATTGTATCCAACTATTTGAAGTCAATTTACACCATTCAGACAAAGAATGCCTGATGTTATCCCCAGTAAAATTATCTGGAGTATTCACTAAATCATCAATACATAACTGTAATGAAGTGACAAAACCATGTCTCACCTCTGTGACTACTTGGACTCTGGTATCCTCCTGCTATTCGGAAGCTGTGGGCCTTTCCCTAAAAAAGACTTCCTGCCAGAGTAGCCCTGCTGTAGCCTGGAGGGTTGACGTGTGTAGAGATGATACGGCTTGCTGGAACTCCCAAACCTGCTCCTCGGCCACCTTCCCCCACCATGACTATGCCTCTTGGAAGAGGAGGGAACCGACGTCAACCGCTTGGCCTTCTTCAAATCTCCTAACCTCTTCACCACACCAAACGGGAAGACAGCGTCAGTACCCACCTCCGTCTCTTGTTCATGAGCAGGTGCCGAATGCTATCCTTTCGGGCGTGGTTCATGTAGTTAACAGACGCCGTCAAAAGTTGTACGGCGTCATTAAGCTGGGGTAAATAATGGTCCATGGTTTTCGTAGTCCTGGACCCAATGTCACTAACTATGCCAGATACCGGAATCAAGGCTTTGGTGACAAGACCAACGCACCGCTGTAAGGCAATATCACTAAACTTCCCATCCTTACTCATCACTTCAAAGATTTCTTGGTTCAACCTTGGTATAGTCAAGTTAGGGACATCAGCCGGAATCTTGTGTTTTGCCACCAACTTCTTGACTTGCTCTTCCACAGGTTTCTTCCTCAGCGCAGCGTTCAGAATTGGAGCCAAAGTCTCATGTGTGGGCTTACCCACATCACTTCCACTGCCAAACATAGACTGTCGGCGAAGGCGTCAGAGTCACCAACCTGTTGGTCAGGCGTGGGGGAAAACTCGCCATCCAGAAACTGACCCAACTCGTCAGTCGGCTGCTGGTCGTCAACACAGTCAGAGTCACTAGTAGAACCATGAGCAAGCTGCACTGGGGCCGCCAACACAGACCTACTCTCTTCCAAGTCAGTCAGGCGGTCAGAAAGGCTTTGTAAACACCCCAACACTGGGTCACCACTCGTTGAGGGGCGCTGCTGCCCGCCATGGCCGCCGCCGGTGTCCCTGCCACTGGGAAGTGCCTGCAGCGGCAGCCTGCTGCTGGTCGGTGGTCTCCACTGTACTCACGGTCATGATGGTTGTCATAACGTGAATCCCTGACCTCATCACGGTTGCCGTGCAATGGGTCATGCCTGTGCACATGGTTGCCATGTTTTGCACCAGCAGAGCCTTTGGCATGGTTGCAGTGTTGCCAGATTCCAAACACAAAATTATCGTACAGTGGCCTTAAAATTATGGAATTTCCACCAAAATTATCGTACATTTTATATATATATATATATATATATATATATATATATATATATATATATATATATATATATATATATATATATATATATATATATATATATATATATATATATATATATGAGAGAGAGAGAGAGAGAGAGAGAGAGAGAGGGGTTGTCACCTTTTCCACGTCATCACATTCTTCCTCCATGCTTTCTCCACGTAAGAGTCAGGAAGATACTCGGCTGCTCGACTGTACTGATTAGCACTGTCACTGAGTCACTGACTAAAACCTCCAAGTCAAGTTCACGAGCTGTCGCACTCGCTCCAATTCATGTACTGAACGCGTTCTCCCATCAGCAGAGATGCCTAGTGCCTATTATAATGATTCTTCTTCCACCCTTCTTCGTTTTTTTTTTTTTTTTCAAAATTATAATGAGACAATGTGACAGTTAAAATGATGAATTTGGGTGTCCAGTCTCTTTATAAATCCTTGCTGCATCTCATTTTTATTTATAAAGTGATAATTATATATTATTTGTTGAAATCAGAAAATTATCGTACAAAACGTACGATAATAACAAACACTATCGTACATCGTACCAAAGGGTAAAATTATCGTACATGTACGATAATTATCGTACATATGGCAACACTGCATGGTTGCCGTGAGCTCTTTCCTCTTGTCTTCTGTCCTCTTCACGGTCCGCCATAACAACAGCTGATCGGAGCGGGAGCAGCAGAGGTGTACGTCCTCACTAACCGAGTAAGGTGTTAGGAAGTTGTAAGTTCTCCACAACCTTCGAGAGTTTTGGCCACTTACACTATGCTCACATTGGGAGCATAGGTCATTATTATTAGGAAGGTAATGTGTGTCTGAATAAATTAGTGATGTTCTATAGGATTTTGTGTCGGCAAATTTCCGCGGGGCAAACCACACATTTCTGAGTTCCCTCTTCTCCCACAAACTTGTAGGACCTGTGGCAAACTGTTTTAGTGATGCAGAAACATCGTAATGATGTATCTGCAGCAGAAATCAAGTGAAACAAATCAAACACCAGATCTAAGTATTAGGGACACTCGTGTCGGTCTGTGGTCCGTCCGGCTCGCCTGTGGGGCCCGTGGGGATGCAGTTAGGCTAGCCGAGAATCGTCTCCACAGTGGGCCGGCTATATATGTACCATCCTGCCTTTATAGAATGATTTTGTGGATGTCATAGTGTTTCAAATCAATTACATCTTCTTAGCAAACATTAGTTATACCGAATTTTATGTTCATCTGTGTGAGTTACACCACCACCTGAGTTGGTGTAGTTCTGGGCCCAGATTTACACTAGCCACGACATTTGAAAGTTGTAAGTAGCTTTCTGAATACCATATGACACTGTTTGAAAGTTGTAACCGTGAGATATAATATTATACCCCTTGAATAAGCATTTTCTTCCAAGACTTTGACACTCTCAAAAAGTGTTTCCGAGTTTATTGCACAGCCTGGTAACGCAAGCTATGCAGCGTTCCTAAAGATTTCGTCCTTTCTCCTCAGGGAGTTTTGAGGTGGAACACATTCTTTCGAATTAGTATGCCAAGTATGTAGATATGTATGTATGCTGCTCTGCGGTCTATGTAACAACAACAAATATCTGATGATGTCAGTGGATCGACCCTTGTTGTGGTGTATGATGTCATCATAATTATCTCTAAGTGTACATTACTCCCACTGCCTGCCAGCAGCCAGCCAACCAGCCATCACTGCTGTGTGTGTGGTGATAAGTGTGGGGGGGGGGGGGGGCAGCCGACAGATACTGTATATAGTGCAGATGTAGGCTGGTTCTGGATCTACTACTTTAATTAAAGGTATGGTATCTATACTGCTGCAGTTTATCTATGGTTTAGGTGACGGAAATGTTTGAAGACAAACTGTATATAGTTCGGCTCGTTAAAGAATGGTACACGTGTGATCTCCATAGGTTTAGTTAAAATGCACTGTGTACTGTGTACTTGTATGGTTCGGCTCGTTAGAGAATGGTACACGTGTGATCTCCATAGGTTTAGTTAAAATGCACTGTGTACTGTGTACTTGTATGGTTCGGTTCGTTAAAGAATGGTACACGTGTGATCTCCATAGGTTTAGTTAAAATGCTCTGTGTACTGTGTACTTGTATGGTTCGGCTCGTTAAAGAATGGTACACGTGTGATCTCCATAGGTTTAGTTAAAATGCACTGTGTACTGTGTACTTGTATGGTTCGGCTCGTTAGGGAATGGTACACGTGTGATCTCCATAGGTTTAGTTAAAATGCACTGTGTACTGTGTACTTGTATGGTTCGGTTCGTTAAAGAATGGTACACGTGTGATCTCCATAGGTTTAGTTAAAATGCACTGTGTACTCCCAAAGCATAATTAGAAGAAAAAAAAAATTCTCTACATGAATATACTGTAGAAAGGTTACGTAAATGTAAATTATGGCATAACTATGAAAATCAGTAGTTTTACATGTTTATAGGTAATGAGTAAAAACAAACTTTTGAGGCAAGGTCATGGACGAAAGCATAAAGCATCCCCCTCGAAGCTTCAACCCAAACAGTACCAGGCAGAGTCGCTCCTCACCAGACAGACAGACACTACCGCTACCTCTACTCTCTCTCTCTCTCTCTCTCTCTCTCTCTCTCTCTCTCTCTCTCTCTCTCTCTCTCTCTCTCTCTCTCTCTCTCTTGTTATTATTATTATTATTATTATTAAATTTGTTATTTTCATTGTCATTATTATTTTGTTATAATTGCAATTGCAATGCGCGCGCGCAAGCACGCACGCACGCACGCACGCACAGCACCACCGCCACCACCACTAATTCCTCACACTTGTTTTTCGTGGTAAGAGGTGACATTTTGACACTATTTAATCAAGCTTTTTCCGCCTGAAAACCCTGCTTCCCCACCACGGCCCCATGTTTGTTGGGGGTTAACAGCCGAAAACATTAGGTAGTAAATAGAGCGGCGTGCCTCGACCTAAT
>CM035180.1:4195494-4207251 GCA_020233015.1 Callinectes sapidus
TATATATATATATATATATATATATATATATATATGCAACTCCTTGTAGAGGGATAAGTTGTTATCATTTATGTAGTATTGCACCATCAAATAATTTTTTGCATATAAAGTACAATAAATTCCTACCTATCTTGTTGCTGACATCCTGACGGTCCCTTTTCCCTTTCCAGATAGGGACGAGCAAGTCTTTTTTTTTTTTTTTTTTTTTTTTTTTTTTTTTTTTCAGTGGGAATGGTACCTAAATGTCATACAATAGTCAAGACCACGCAACCCACGGATCATTGCCTCACCTCCAGCTTTTAGCAATTCTGCACTGAAGTCACAGATACCAGCTGACTTCCCAGTCATCAACTTTCCCACGGCCTATTCATCAATAGAAGGTACAGAGTCGTTATTGTGTTGATCAGCATCTAGCGTTTGTGTGTGTGAAGCCATGATCCGTGGGTTGCATGTTGTCTTGACTGCTATATGACATTCGTGCATCCTTCCTCCTGACTAGAGAAAGGGATTGATAATTTCTATTTGGAAGGTGAAAGGTGACGATGAGGACTGCAAGAACTGCCACGGTATAATTCTGCTCAGCATGACAAGCAATGTACTTGCACATTTACTACTGATGCGGATCTACAGTCATCTACAGAAACATCAGTGACCAGAAAAAAATCTGAATTCACGCCCAGTAAGTCATCAACTGATCGGATCCTAGTGCTGGTGAAGAGCTGCCGTGAGTTTCAACAAGGGATACTTACAGGCTATGCCGATCTAAAGAAGGTGTTTGATTCAGTGAATCGATGGACCTTCTAAGATCTTATGCCTTTCAGCAGAATTCAGGCAAGGATTAATGGTTTATTAACCGGCCTGTACTCTAGGATTGTGAATGCTGTGGAGTGTGAGGGGCATGTCCAACTTCTTTTTCGTGAATATGGGAGTGAGGTAGGGATGCGTGGCGGCTCCATCACCTTTGAATACATGCATGGACTGGGTATAAAAGTCAGAATTGTGGAGTTGATGATACAGTAATCTTTGTCGCCTCACTGGAGGTTCTGGTAGTACCTCTAGAAGTACTGCACGAGAAGGCGAAGCCCTTGAAACAAGATTTCCTGAGCCAAGACCAAGGATCAGGGCCCGTACCCACGAAAATTGTCTGAGGCCGACTCAAGTCTCAAATTGTGCTTATGGTCGACGGAAGCCGTCGTGCTTTTGGTGTAGCTCACTGAGCGCGGTGGAACGCATCTCTTACCAAATGTCAACATGAATTATATTAAACAAAACATCTTCCATATATAATGTTGACGATGATGGTTAAAAAAGGTGGTGGAGAAAAATAAACAAAAACTTAGTTCCATTCTTAAAACCACAGTTTAATTCATGATAAAATCTATAGTCTTTTCTTTAAACAAACAAGCTTGACATATGAACTCCTGTCGCCAATAAAAAGAAAACAACTTCCTATAAAGCAACAAATTAAAAAAAAATCTTTTATGAAAGCAATAAAGCAATCCAATAAAGGATTAAGACATGAATTTTAAACTTAACTAAAGTGACAGTAGTTTATTACAACGCTTGAGATGGAGCTCACAACCTAAAGATTTTCAGGACATACACTAACTAGTACAACCATTTATGTTCAGACAAGTGCAAATTGCATGACCATGTGTGCATATATTTTTTTTTCTTTAGGTGGAGGTCCATATCCCCCTCCATTGGATGTTCTAGATGAAATCATCAGTTCCACCCTGAACCCAGAAAATAAAACTGTCATGGGAGAAGAAGGAATCTTGGACATGATGGATCTCCAGCATGCTGACGTGTGTCTTCTCGTTTCCTGTTTCCGTATTATATTATTTAGTCCCCTGCTTCCTCTACTAGCATATTCTTAAACAGACTCTACTCCACCTCAACATCACCCATCTTGTCTCTTCCCTCCTCTCTACTCAAACTCTCTTGTAACACTTAAACTTTCTCATTTCTACACTCCCTTGCTTTCAAAACTTCTGTTACTCTCCCTCCCTGCCTAGTTTTATTATTATTTTTTTTTTCTCACTTCCTATTTTCTTACTTTTGTTTACTTTCTCTAAGTCCATGCGAGTTTTATAGAACTAGCAAATATGGGTAAAATATCAACCCACTATCGATAATACTGCTTATTGTTATAAAGGCTACATTCAGTGAAATAAAGAAAAATTGCAGTCTGTCAACTGTTTAACATTCATTAATTGCAATTTTTTCTACACAAGGTTCCAGCCAAAGGCACCTACTTTCCTCCTCAAATTTCCAATATTTTTTATGAAAAATTTCTAACTTATGTTTACTTTATTGAAATCAATTAAAGTTTATTTATTTATTTTTTTTAATGTGGGCAAAATATTATTTCTGTATTCATAGTACTGCTCTTTGTCATTAAGGCTTCATTCAGTGAAAGGAAAGGTATATCTATTAATAGACTTACTAAGATAAGAACCAAGGTACATGAACATGTACATGGTTGCTGACATTTCATCACTGTTCATTGCTGAAAAGAGAAATAATAGCATCAAAAATATAATATATAAATGAAAAATAATAGCATCAGTGAGATATATAAAGGAAATTATAACCTAATGCATGTCTCCCACCCTCCTACGGCCTCGCTACACAAGACTTTTTCTTCCTATCCCTATTCTGACCAACTTTTTAAGGCAAGAGCTAACCAGTTAATTCCTTTCTCTGAACTCCCTGGCGGTATTTGTATTTCAACTTCCTATGACTTGACTCTATTTAATAGGGAGGTTTTTGGCTAACTTTTATTCTCTTAGGGGACTGGCAATAATAGTAGGCTTTTTTGTTTTTGTTGCCTTTGGCTGGCTTCCCCCTCTTACATGAACATAAATCATCAATAATTATAACATATATCAATTACTATAATTCAAAAGGTCAAATTTGTTCATGGCAAAAAATATATATGTTTTTAAAATTATAATGTATAACATATCTCCTGCTGAGATTCATTTGATTTGAAATGCAAGTTCCAGAATGCATCCCAATATACACAACCCTCATTCTGGTGACCACCGGCTGCATTAGCAGGCTCTTCTTCAGCATCACTTTGTTGCAATGACAATGAAACCTCAGCCACCCATAGGTTGGTCTTCATCTAAAAGAGGAATATTGTGCTTTTTTTCAAATATCGCGAAGCATACTACATGCTTGCATGATCTTGCAGACCTTGAGAGATGGGCTCACTCGTACCTCGCCATGCAGAACGTGGAATCGCCACTTGAGTTGCCCTATTCTCCCATTCAACAACACTGCGTGCCTTGTGTGGGCTCTGGAAAATATTAATTGAATAATGGATTAACACATTGTTGTGGTAGTGCTCATCTGGTTGTTATTTGGATTATACTTCATAATCATTAAAAACTATTCAATATAATGTATTTCTAAAAACCATAGTTACATAGCTAATAAGAATTTTATGACTATGTTCAGCTATCATCCATAGTGGTTGTCTACTGAGTTTTATGGTGGTTATAAAAGTTTAAGCATAAAATATAATGCACATAAATTCATAAGACAATTTTCTTACTTAACCAAATACTCACCTAACCAAACCAAAGTTAACTTAAATTCATGTGTATATAAAAAATAATAAAAATAAAAAGGATACTTATTTTACTGAACCAAATACTAACCTAACCAACCCTAACTAAATCGAACCTAAGCTAACTACTTAATATAACCAAACAAAATGTCACATTGAAAAAGCCCAGAAGAAAACAAACTTTAGAAACTTACTGACAGCCTTATCGATGAATTGCTACATATATAGATAGGGTTATAAATAGCCAGAAAAAAATATACCCGATGAAACAGATTATAAATATCTAACTCATCAGCAAGCTAAACTTAACTAATTAAAAGTTATGCACACATCAAGTCATAATATCTTACTGAACCAAATACTAACCTAACCAACCCAAACTAAATCAAATATAACCAAACTGCTTAACCTAACCAAACAGGATGTCCCATTGAAAAGCCCCCCAAAAGAAAATACTTTAGAAATTTAATAATAATAATAATAATAATAATGATAATAATAATAATAATAATAATAATAATAATAGTAATAATAATAATAATAATAATAATAATAATAATAATAATAATAATAATGATAATGTATTTACCTATTATATCATGATTGAAGTCCAGGCAGTGGATGCAGATAAAATGTGAGAAACCAAGTCTTGGAGGGATACCCACTGTCTCCAATTAAGCTGGCACATCCTCTGACAAACATTTCTTCCTGTTCTTTCGGTGCCACAATTCTTATTTGTGTCTCATCAATGGCACCTATGGCCAAGAAGTCCTCTTTACTTTTGTCAGCTGTGTCTGTGGTGACGGGAATTAATATAAATCTCTTGAGGACATTGGGATCTGCAACGGCATCTATGGTTTGTGTGATGGTCCTGCTGATGCTGGATTGGGAGGGACCAAGGTCATCACTGCTACACTGTTGCATTTTCCCAGTGGGTTGCAGGGTTGAAGACGCCGGATGCTGATTGCCGAAACTGGACCATCAATTGGCGATGTCAAAGAGGCTGTGGCAAAGTTGAGGGGTAGAAAGGCAGCTGGTATCTGCAACATCATTGCGGAGCTGCTCAAAGCTGGGGGTGAAAGCATGATCCGTGGTTTGCATGGTGTCTTGACTGCTGTATGGCATTTAGGTACCATTCCTCCTGGCTGGAAGAAGGGGTTTGTCGTCCCTATCTGGAAGGGAAAACAACTACCGTGGAATAACACTGCTCAACGTACCAGACAAGGTGCTTGCCCATTTGCTACTGACGCGGATCCGCACTCACCTGCTGAAACATCAGAGACCAGAACAGTCAGGGTTTACGCCCGGTAAGTCAACAACTGACTGTATCTTAGCGCTTACTAGCTCCACCAGTACGCTTACCTAGCGTACTGGTGGAGCGCCGACATGAGTTTCGACAGGGAATGCTTGCAGCTTATGTCGATCTCAAGAAGGCATTGTGGAGAATCTATCGGCAACACCGAGATTACAGATCTTAATTTTGCTGATGATGCAGTAATCTTCGCTGAGTCACTGGAGGTTCTGTTAATGGCTCTAGAAGCACAGAACGAGGACGTGAAGCCCTTGGGACTTCAGGTTTCTTGGGCCAAGACCAAGCTCCAGGTGTTTGGTGGCATACTGGATGAAACAATACAGTCTGTCCATGTGTGTGGCGAGGAAATTGAGATCTTGAAAAACTTCACATACCTTGATAGTGTAGTGCATAAAAATGGTGGGTCGAGCCAAAAGGTCACATGGTGGATTGGCCTGGCCCACGGCTTTATGGATTCGCTAAACACGAGTATTTGGCGTTGTCGATACCTATGCAGACAGACAAAGATTCGGATCTTCAAGTTGCTGGTGATCCCTGTCTTACTCCATTGTTGTGAGACATGGACACTGAACACCGACCTGAAGAGGCTAATTGATGTCTTTGGTACTAGATGCCTTCGCAGGATCATGGGATACCGCTGGTATGACTTTGTGTCAAATCAGCGATTGTTCTGTGAGACCGATTCGAGGCTTATTACTAGCATAGTCCGTCAGCGCCAGCTGCGGCTATATAGGCATGTGGCGCGATACCCGGAAGCCGATCCTGTTTATCGGGTTGTTTCCGTAAGGGACAATCCGACTTGGAGGAGACCAAGGAGACGCCCACAGAACTCTTTGCTGCGTCAAGTCGATGCCTCCTGCTGGGAGTCACTCGGTATGGGAAGGGAGCCTGCATGGAGACTCGCGAGGCGTGACCGCCAGGAGTGGCGCCGTAGGGTAGGCGAGGCAACGCGCCCCCCGGCGTAGGCCCCCCATGATTTATTGATTGAAGATAACGCAAGGTTATGATAATCTCTGTGATGAGCGGGTTTGACCGACTGGTCTAACTACAGAGGGCTTCCCTCACAAGATTGGTAACATATAAGATACCTTCCAGGTCAGATCTGTACCTTTTGATGAATTCAGCATCATTAATCTCATTTAAAACATCCCTTCTGCGGTGATTTCTTCTTGGTTGGTGTGGTGGTCACTCTCTTGGCGCAGCCATGTTGATTGTTTACATTCATTTCCGTCGTTCCTAGTGCTGCTAAAACAGGGTAGACCCACTCTTAGCGCTATGCACGACTCTGTGGCCGACGAAAGGCAACATAGGGCCGACAGCAGGCAAGTTAGGGCCGATGGTTGCAATCTTTGTTTGTTATGGACAACGCCATCGACCTGAGCTGCTTCGTGGATACCGACCCAGGTGTTTGGAGCCTTACTGGCTGAAACAGAACGGTCTCTTCATATGTGCGGCAAGGGCATTGAGTTTTCGAAGAAAAAAATACAAACCTTGGTATTATAGTGCATAGCAATAGTGGGTTAAGCCACCCGAAGAGGTGAATTGATGTCTTTGAAACTAGATGTCTTCTTCATTTGAGATCGCTGGTATGACTTTGTGTCAATTCAGCGATTGTTCTGTGAGACTGAGTCGAGGCCGATAACCAACATAGTTTGTCAACGGCAACTGTGGCTATATGGGTATGTGCAAGCTATTCGGAAGCCGATACTGCTTATCATGTTGTCTCCAAAAGGGATAACCCAGCATGGAGGTGACCAAGGAAACGCCCAAAGAACTTATGACTGCGGCAATTCGATGCTTCATGCTGATTGTTACTCATAGTATGAGAAGAAAACCTGCATGGGGCCATAGGGTAGGCGCGGTGACGGGTACCCAGGTGAATGCCCCCTTTGACTGACTGTATGACACTATTTACTATCAGGCAGATGCCTATTTAAACGATTACACGAGCACAAAGCTGATATACATTACAGGGCAAATAGTATTTGTAGTCGTTTTCATCGGTAAAGAACTTTTAGGATTCGGCTGAGTACGTGATTTTCCCATGAGCTGCGTTGTCACATCTTCACAGGACCAATTATCGTCCTAACACCTAGGTGAAAAGCTCCAGCGGCAGTCGCTCAAATCTCTCTCTCTCTCTCTCTCTCTCTCTCTCTCTCTCTCTCTCTCTCTCTCTCTCTCTCTCTCTCTCTCTCTCTCTCTCTCTCTCTCTCTCTCTCTCTCTCTCTATTATATATATATATATATATATATATATATATATATATATATATATATATATATATATATATATATATATATATATATATATATATATCGTGCTCAATAGCGATAATGTTAATGGACAAGAAGATTCTGCCCACTAAGGTTAAAGTTTTAGTTCGATTAACGTTAATGAGTACCCCAATAACGTTAATGGCAGATTCTCGCTATTGAGCCCACGATATATATTTAATATATATCTATATATCTATATATATATATATATATATATTATAATATATATCTCATTATTATATATATATATATATATATATATAATCAGTATCCTTTCTATGATATTTATTGTGATTGTTCATCATCGGAACATTGACTGATATCAATTGTGAATGAGTGAATGAGTTGCTTCGCTCCTGGGTGACGGCCAGTGAGGGAGTGACCGAGAAGTGGCCTCTTTCTCTTATCTGAGTGACCTGACCCTACCGATAAGCATCCACCCAGCCAGGCTGTTGCTGGACCTAGATGACAACGCCGCACAGCTTTGTTGTCAAATGTTGTTACATTTACATACGTAGAAACTTATAACTTTCAACCTCGTGCCATATGTAGAGCCGCATAGTTTGGTAGGGTAAATCACCCCTACTTAATACCTTAATTTCAATATAAGAAAAACAAGGAAATATTATATCAAAGATAAACTGTGTGCTGTGGAAGCGTAGCTAACTGTATTTGGCCAGCGCATCAGTGTTTTCCTCCTGAGAAAAAGACTAAAGTTCCAAAGGCATCAACTCGCCACTTGAAGCCAGTATTAAGCGTCAATATCTCAGAACGAAAGCATAAGTCAGGAATCATCAGCGACTTGATGATCCAAAACTTCGTCCGTCTGGAGAGGTACCAACAACGCTGATACTCTTGTTGAGTGAGCCCATAACGCCGAGAGCCAGACCATTTTGCCGTAAGACTTCCTGGCTCGATCCACCATCTTACGCACTACGCACCCAAGGTATGTGAAATTTTCCAATGTCCTCGCCAGAGGCATGGACAGACTGTATCGTTTCATCCAATAACTTTCCAAGCACCTGAACTTTGGTCTTGGGCTAGGAAACCTTGAGTTCCAAGGGCTTCTCCTCTTCGTGCAGTGCCTGTAGAGCCATAGCCAGAACCTCCAAGACTACTGCATCATCTGTAGAAACAAGATCTGTAATCTCAGTATTGCCGATAGATGCTCCAAAATGACTTTGTTCCACAATATTATTCTGCCTAGTAATTAGTCCATGCATATATTGAAAAGTAAAGTAGCAAGCATATTTCCTGCCTCACTCCCGTATTCACAAGGAAGGAACTGACACCCCTATTGCACACATCACACCACTTACAGTCCCGAAGTACGGGACGCAGAAGATCCCACAGTGTTTCTCGATGTGCTGAATCAAACACTTTCTTTAGATTGACATAGGTTACATGCATACTCTGTCGAAACTCACGTCGGCACTCCGACAGTACGCGAAGCGCTAGGATCCAGTGAGTTGTTGACCTACGGCGTGAACCCTGACTGTTCAGGTCTCTGGTGCTTCAGCAGATGATTGCAGATCCACATCAATAGCAAATTGGAAAGCACTTTGCCTGGTACGATAAGGAGTGCTATACCATGATAGCTGTTGCAGTCCTTACAGTCCATTTTCCTTTTCCAGATAGGGTTGACCAACTCTTTTTCTAGTCTGGATGAATGGTACCTGAATGCCATGAAGCAGTAAAGACAACATGGCCTTACTCTCAGCCTTGAGCAGCTACGTACTGATGTTACAGATGTCAGCTGCTTTTCCACCCCTCAACTTTCGTCAATGGGTGGATCAACATCGAGCGGCTGCAACCCTGCAGTTTAGAGCTGTTGGCTTGTAGAATCCATCAAAGAACAGCTGTTCAAGGTACTCGGCCCAACGAGTCATCTACCTGTCCGTCTGCGTCCAATGTGAGACAACCATCTGCTGCTCAGATAACGTTCACCTGAAATGTAGACTAGAGCCCGGAATCAGAAAGAGTATAGGTGTTAGGAAGTTGTAGTTCTCCACAATCTTCGAAAGTTTTGGCTACTTACACTATGCTCACATTGGGATTCAGAAAGCTAGGTGTGACTTCTTCTTCCTCTTCAGTGGACACATACAGGCAGCTGATCGAGACTTCCCACCCATGATGACGTAATAGATGCCAGCGAAACACAAGCCCCGACACAAAACGGCTAACCAATCACAAACCCTCCTGCCTTCCCGCTCCCTCTAAACTCCGCCCTTTTCTTCATCTTCTTCCTCTTGTGACTTGTTTTGATAGTCGTCTCTCTGTTGATCGCCACCTGTACTTCTGTCTTGTTTTACTTAAAGGTTTTATCAGTTCCCTTCAGTTTTATTCATTGTAGAAGCAGAAAACATACACAAGGCCAACATTATTAGCAAGGTAATGTGTGTCTGAATAAATTAGTGATGTTATATATGATTTTGTGTCGGCAAATTTCCGCGCGGCAAACCACACATTTCTGAGTTCCCTCTTCTCCCAAAAACTTGTAGGACTTGTGGCAAACTGTTTTAGTGATGGAAAAGCATCGTAATTATGTATCTGCAGCAGAAATCAGTTGAAACAAATAAAAACACGAGATCTAAATATTAGGGACACTCGTGTCGGTCTGTGGTCCCTCCGCCTCGCCTGTGGGGTCCCGTGGGGTTGCAGTTAGGCTAGCCGAGAATCGTCTCCACAGTGGGCTATATACCATCCCGCCTTTATAGAATGATTTTTTGGGTGTCATAATGTTTCAAATCATTTATATCTTCTTATCAAACATTAGTTATACTGAATTATATGTTCATCTGAGTGAGTTACACCCCCTCCTGAGATTGTGTAGTTCTGGGCCCAGATTTCCACTGTAGCCACGACATTTGAAAGTTGTAAGTAGCTTTCTGAATACCATATACTGTTTGAAAGTTGTAACCTAGAGATATATACCCCTTGAATAGGGTAAAGTGCTTTCTGAATCTAGGCCTAGAGCGGAGTTTCTTCAGGGTTCGATAGGCATTTGTCAAGTCATTAGCATTTTAATGACATTCAACACCCTAAGTGAGACCTCTGACGATGCTCTCTTTGTCACTTCTCGTGAAAATTCTAGTCTTACTTGACAGAGCCCCTCCTGGTTAAGGTTTCCAGCAAATTTGGCAGCGCAACTCTCAATACTTTCCAGCATATTCACCAAGTCCACTCCATGACGTCGGACGCTCCACATTGTATTCCTTGTCAGCCTCCAGAGTCTCAAGTTTGAAGGTATTTCATAGCTCGACAGGTTTCTCAAGTGTGTCAAGCACCCTAAACCGCATACCCACAAGCACATGTCAAGTCCTTTAGATTCTGAAGATGACACACAGTGTGGTCACATCTTGGGAGGCTTTTTGGACTTGACATGAAGCTTAAGTGTAGCAACAACATGCCTGTTATCAGTCGCAAAAACTCGGCATTCCGAAATACTCTGCAGTTCTGATAGATCCTCCAACAACTATTAACAAGGATATGGTAGTTTTCCTTTGCTACCCCTCCAGCATTGCAATACCAAGTCAAGAGGTGCAACGCTGGTCCCTGATACCTAGAATATTGTAAAATGACAATAAGATGAAAAAAAATTAATAAAACACAAATATTCCCGATCTCAAAGTATATTATATTGTATATTCTCTTAATCAAAATACATTCTAATAGCACCTTAAATGTGGTCACTATCATAGTTCCTGCTCGCTGATTGGACGTTTGGTTTTCTTGGCCGAAAAGACTAATGCTAATCTAGGTGCGAATGGTTCCGTTTGCCTTGCGATCAATTTTTGTACTTTGTAGTCACTGTTCATGCTATCAAACATAAACATAGCAGGTCGCCACAAAGAATGACCAACGCGCTCCAGTCACGGACATCGTCCAAACCAGGAGAACATTAACTATCCGTTTTCAAAGTACTATCTCATCATTAGTTACCTAGTTAATTTTTCAATGAATTTCATCAGTCTGTGATTATAAGCATCATGTGTCTTTTTAGGGAGATGTCTGCTAATTATTGTATGACAATAATTAGGACTTTCAATTTTCGTATACTGATTTATGTAGATGTATGAAATATGAAAAAGAGGGGGATGGATACTTCCCTTTGCTGAAGTCGGCCATCCTACGTGGTTAATGCTGTCAAGGAATTGTGCTATATTTTGAACAATGTATGTATTCGGATTTTTAAGCATATTTTAGTAGTAACGTAATTATGATGAGCACGAAACTGGTTGATTTGAAGAATTATATTTCACTACGTCTTTCTTGAAATTACTCCAATGGTATTCAACTTCACCGAACTCTAGTTCTTCCACTTTTAATTATTTCTTTATTTATCATCTTAAAAACTCTTTATTTTTTTCTCTCATTTTCAAAACATACCACTTTAAAACTAACCTCCATTTTGCTGTATATTTTCTGAACAACAGGATCAGGATGTCTTGAGAAATATTCATGAGGAACGCCCTTCAGCAGCCATGGTTCAGTGGACCATCTCCAATTACTTGCCTCCACTAAATTTTTCATGGTTTTGGGGGGCTGAGTTTTTCCTTGAACGGTGAGATGTGCAATCAAAGAAGAT
>CM035180.1:4207351-4219115 GCA_020233015.1 Callinectes sapidus
ATATATATATATATATATATATATATATATATATATATATATATATATATATATATATATATATATATATCGTGCTTAATAGCGATAATGAACCATTAACGATATTGGGCAAGAAGATTTTGCCCACTAAGGTTAATGTTTTAGCTCGATTAACGTTAATGAGCAACCTATTAACATTAATGGCAGATTATCGCTATTGAGCACGATATATATATATATATATATATATATATATATATATATATATATATATATATATATATATATATATATATATATATATATATATATATATATATATATATATAATCAGTATCCTTTCTATGATATTTATTGTGATTGTTCATCATCGGAACATTGACTGATATCAATTGTGAATGAGTGAATGAGTTGCTTCGCTCCTGGGTGACGGCCAGTGAGGGAGTGACCGAGAAGTGGCCTCTTTCTCTTATCTGAGTGACCTGACCCTACCGATAAGCATCCACCCAGCCAGGCTGTTGCTGGACCTAGATGACAACGCCGCACAGCTTTGTTGTCAAATGTTGTTACATTTACATACGTAGAAACTTATAACTTTCAACCTCGTGCCATATGTAGAGCCGCATAGTTTGGTAGGGTAAATCACCCCTACTTAATACCTTAATTTCAATATAAGAAAAACAAGGAAATATTATATCAAAGATAAACTGTGTGCTGTGGAAGCGTAGCTATCTGTATTTGGCCAGCGCATCAGTGTTTTCCTCCTGAGAAAAAGACTAAAGTTCCAAAGGCATCAACTCGCCACTTGAAGCCAGTATTAAGCGTCAATATCTCAGAACGAAAGCATAAGTCAGGAATCATCAGCGACTTGATGATCCAAAACTTCGTCCGTCTGGAGAGGTACCAACAACGCTGATACTCTTGTTGAGTGAGCCCATAACGCCGAGAGCCAGACCATTTTGCCGTAAGACTTCCTGGCTCGATCCACCATCTTACGCACTACGCACCCAAGGTATGTGAAATTTTCCAATGTCCTCGCCAGAGGCATGGACAGACTGTATCGTTTCATCCAATAACTTTCCAAGCACCTGAACTTTGGTCTTGGGCTAGGAAACCTTGAGTTCCAAGGGCTTCTCCTCTTCGTGCAGTGCCTGTAGAGCCATAGCCAGAACCTCCAAGACTACTGCATCATCTGTAGAAACAAGATCTGTAATCTCAGTATTGCCGATAGATGCTCCAAAATGACTTTGTTCCACAATATTATTCTGCCTAGTAATTAGTCCATGCATATATTGAAAAGTAAAGTAGCAAGCATATTTCCTGCCTCACTCCCGTATTCACAAGGAAGGAACTGACACCCCTATTGCACACATCACACCACTTACAGTCCCGAAGTACGGGACGCAGAAGATCCCACAGTGTTTCTCGATGTGCTGAATCAAACACTTTCTTTAGATTGACATAGGTTACATGCATACTCTGTCGAAACTCACGTCGGCACTCCGACAGTACGCGAAGCGCTAGGATCCAGTGAGTTGTTGACCTACGGCGTGAACCCTGACTGTTCAGGTCTCTGGTGCTTCAGCAGATGATTGCAGATCCACATCAATAGCAAATTGGAAAGCACTTTGCCTGGTACGATAAGGAGTGCTATACCATGATAGCTGTTGCAGTCCTTACAGTCCATTTTCCTTTTCCAGATAGGGTTGACCAACTCTTTTTCTAGTCTGGATGAATGGTACCTGAATGCCATGAAGCAGTAAAGACAACATGGCCTTACTCTCAGCCTTGAGCAGCTACGTACTGATGTTACAGATGTCAGCTGCTTTTCCACCCCTCAACTTTCGTCAATGGGTGGATCAACATCGAGCGGCTGCAACCCTGCAGTTTAGAGCTGTTGGCTTGTAGAATCCATCAAAGAACAGCTGTTCAAGGTACTCGGCCCAACGAGTCATCTACCTGTCCGTCTGCGTCCAATGTGAGACAACCATCTGCTGCTCAGATAACGTTCACCTGAAATGTAGACTAGAGCCCGGAATCAGAAAGAGTATAGGTGTTAGGAAGTTGTAGTTCTCCACAATCTTCGAAAGTTTTGGCTACTTACACTATGCTCACATTGGGATTCAGAAAGCTAGGTGTGACTTCTTCTTCCTCTTCAGTGGACACATACAGGCAGCTGATCGAGACTTCCCACCCATGATGACGTAATAGATGCCAGCGAAACACAAGCCCCGACACAAAACGGCTAACCAATCACAAACCCTCCTGCCTTCCCGCTCCCTCTAAACTCCGCCCTTTTCTTCATCTTCTTCCTCTTGTGACTTGTTTTGATAGTCGTCTCTCTGTTGATCGCCACCTGTACTTCTGTCTTGTTTTACTTAAAGGTTTTATCAGTTCCCTTCAGTTTTATTCATTGTAGAAGCAGAAAACATACACAAGGCCAACATTATTAGCAAGGTAATGTGTGTCTGAATAAATTAGTGATGTTATATATGATTTTGTGTCGGCAAATTTCCGCGCGGCAAACCACACATTTCTGAGTTCCCTCTTCTCCCAAAAACTTGTAGGACTTGTGGCAAACTGTTTTAGTGATGGAAAAGCATCGTAATTATGTATCTGCAGCAGAAATCAGTTGAAACAAATAAAAACACGAGATCTAAATATTAGGGACACTCGTGTCGGTCTGTGGTCCCTCCGCCTCGCCTGTGGGGTCCCGTGGGGTTGCAGTTAGGCTAGCCGAGAATCGTCTCCACAGTGGGCTATATACCATCCCGCCTTTATAGAATGATTTTTTGGGTGTCATAATGTTTCAAATCATTTATATCTTCTTATCAAACATTAGTTATACTGAATTATATGTTCATCTGAGTGAGTTACACCCCCTCCTGAGATTGTGTAGTTCTGGGCCCAGATTTCCACTGTAGCCACGACATTTGAAAGTTGTAAGTAGCTTTCTGAATACCATATACTGTTTGAAAGTTGTAACCTAGAGATATATACCCCTTGAATAGGGTAAAGTGCTTTCTGAATCTAGGCCTAGAGCGGAGTTTCTTCAGGGTTCGATAGGCATTTGTCAAGTCATTAGCATTTTAATGACATTCAACACCCTAAGTGAGACCTCTGACGATGCTCTCTTTGTCACTTCTCGTGAAAATTCTAGTCTTACTTGACAGAGCCCCTCCTGGTTAAGGTTTCCAGCAAATTTGGCAGCGCAACTCTCAATACTTTCCAGCATATTCACCAAGTCCACTCCATGACGTCGGACGCTCCACATTGTATTCCTTGTCAGCCTCCAGAGTCTCAAGTTTGAAGGTATTTCATAGCTCGACAGGTTTCTCAAGTGTGTCAAGCACCCTAAACCGCATACCCACAAGCACATGTCAAGTCCTTTAGATTCTGAAGATGACACACAGTGTGGTCACATCTTGGGAGGCTTTTTGGACTTGACATGAAGCTTAAGTGTAGCAACAACATGCCTGTTATCAGTCGCAAAAACTCGGCATTCCGAAATACTCTGCAGTTCTGATAGATCCTCCAACAACTATTAACAAGGATATGGTAGTTTTCCTTTGCTACCCCTCCAGCATTGCAATACCAAGTCAAGAGGTGCAACGCTGGTCCCTGATACCTAGAATATTGTAAAATGACAATAAGATGAAAAAAAATTAATAAAACACAAATATTCCCGATCTCAAAGTATATTATATTGTATATTCTCTTAATCAAAATACATTCTAATAGCACCTTAAATGTGGTCACTATCATAGTTCCTGCTCGCTGATTGGACGTTTGGTTTTCTTGGCCGAAAAGACTAATGCTAATCTAGGTGCGAATGGTTCCGTTTGCCTTGCGATCAATTTTTGTACTTTGTAGTCACTGTTCATGCTATCAAACATAAACATAGCAGGTCGCCACAAAGAATGACCAACGCGCTCCAGTCACGGACATCGTCCAAACCAGGAGAACATTAACTATCCGTTTTCAAAGTACTATCTCATCATTAGTTACCTAGTTAATTTTTCAATGAATTTCATCAGTCTGTGATTATAAGCATCATGTGTCTTTTTAGGGAGATGTCTGCTAATTATTGTATGACAATAATTAGGACTTTCAATTTTCGTACACTGATTTATGTAGATGTATGAAATATGAAAAAGAGGGGGATGGATACTTCCCTTTGCTGAAGTCGGCCATCCTACGTGGTTAATGCTGTCAAGGAATTGTGCTATATTTTGAACAATGTATGTATTCGGATTTTTAAGCATATTTTAGTAGTAACGTAATTATGATGAGCACGAAACTGGTTGATTTGAAGAATTATATTTCACTACGTCTTTCTTGAAATTACTCCAATGGTATTCAACTTCACCGAACTCTAGTTCTTCCACTTTTAATTATTTCTTTATTTATCATCTTAAAAACTCTTTATTTTTTTCTCTCATTTTCAAAACATACCACTTTAAAACTAACCTCCATTTTGCTGTATATTTTCTGAACAACAGGATCAGGATGTCTTGAGAAATATTCATGAGGAACGCCCTTCAGCAGCCATGGTTCAGTGGACCATCTCCAATTACTTGCCTCCACTAAATTTTTCATGGTTTTGGGGGGCTGAGTTTTTCCTTGAACGGTGAGATGTGCAATCAAAGAAGATCTGAATCCCGTTGACACAATGAGGCAAAAAATCAGCCACCATCCCACTAATAACTGCAAAGAGAATATTACTTATTGTGCAATGTATTCAAATAACAAGTTTTATCATGTGAAATTATTCCATAGAAAATGTTGAATCCCACACACAAGGTTTTATTCAGAAAACAGTAAGAGGTCCACAAAGCTTCCGAATATTTTGGTCAGTTAAGGCAATGAAAACATTACTGAGGAAAAGAAGATGTTTAATAGTGGGGAAGTTGTGTTCTACAGAATGAAAATTAGATCTAAGGCCAGAAATATTGCATAAATTAATGTAGAAAAAGTTGAGATGTCAAGACACTTATGTTATCAATAGAGCAGTTTGACTTGTGGTTATTTATGGTCCCCTCTTCAGAAGGGGTCTCCGAGGTTGATGATGGAGTTGCGATTTTTATTCATATAAGTTCTTTTTTTTTAAGTGAATAGAGGGTACTGGAGTAGATCTGCCACCACTTGTTTTGGATAGTGCTACCACTTAATTGGTGACAGTTAGTGGTGCCACCATTAGTTGGAGGCTGGCACAAATTGTGTCGGGTGTAGGTGATTTTTGTGTTGGTTACCGTGGGCGAGAGTGACGTGAAGGCTTTGAGTGCGTAGGTGTAAGGTTGATAACTATCAGAGTGTGGTGTTTGAAGGAGATCCTTACGTTCACTCATATACATATGTACTGTACAATAGAGCAAAGTGACAGAATTTTGACGATAGTCGTCACGTGGCTTGATTGATAATTTTATGAGATGTGCAAGCGAGTATGATGTCTGCTAGCTTTGGAGTGAAGTCCTGCCTGAGCCAAAGAGAGAGGGAATGGAATGTGCGCGTGATTATGTACGAGGTTTTAAAGTCAAAGTGTCTCAGGGAAAGAGTGATATTGACCAATCAGTGTTGAGGACGATAAGGTGAGAGCAGATCGTATGCAGCTTCGGATGCGGCGAGAGATGGGCAAACACAGATATTATCTCAGGGGACGAAAACCTGGTGTCCCTTTAAGAAAGGAGGGAAGAGGATACTGAAAGTATTTTTAGTAAAGAGAGAGAAATACATGTCTAGAGAAGACAGGGAGGGGGAGAAAACGTGGATGGTAGAGCAACAATGAAATTGGAATAACAAGATGACAATGGCAAATAAGGATTTTTATAATAAGTGCATGAAAGGCAGTGAAAATAATGTCACCATTACTGTTTACAAAGGAAAATGAACATAATGAACTTCGTAGTTGTGTAAAACACTGGAGGGTTTTGATTATGCATCCCAATTAAAGTGAATCTTTGATAACAGAAAATTTTGCCAGTGCTGGATGAGAAACGTTTGTATGTGTAAATCATATTGTTTAACAATCGATATGTGAAAATATAAGATAAACCTGGAAGCACAGGTATGATGTTCAGGTATTAATAAGCCATAAATACACTTAGTGGAAGAGATGACTGAAAATTAGAATATAAGTTAGTGATCAAGACAATAAAAAAATTTCAGTCATGCACTAAGAACACTCAACCATGTATTGAAAAAAAATGGATAATTAGGGTATAAAATCACTGCAAGATACAAAGGTTATAGTTATGTAACACTGTTAGAACAGTGACAGCTCATGCACCTGACCTAACTCACTGGATTATCTCATTGAAAAAATGTGAGTTAATATTTTGAGTGATCACTATTTCTCTTAATAAGATATGTACACAAATTTTGGATAAATGGAGAGAATGAAGAGTTTGGTTATCTGAAATAATCAATCAATCATGGGGGGCATACACCGGGGGCCGCGTTGCCTCGCCTACCCTACGGCGCCACTCCTGGCGGTCACGCCTCGCGAGTCTCCAGGCAGGCTCCCTTCCTATAAAGAGTAACTCCCAGCAGGAGGCATCGACTTGCCGCAGCCAAGAGTTCTGTGGACGTCCCCTAGGCCTCCTCTAAGTTGGGTTGTCCCTTACGGAAACAACCTGACAAGCAGGGTCGGCTTCCGGGTATCGAGCCACATGCCCATATAGCCGCAGTTGGCACTGACAGACTATGCTAGTATTAGGTCTAGAATCAGTCTCGTGGAACAATCGCCGATATGACACAAAGTCATACCAGCGGTATCCCATGATCCTGCGAAGACACCTAGTACCAAAGACATCAAATTATTCGCCTCTTCAGGTCGGTGTTCAGTGTCCATGTCTCACAACCATAGAGTAAGACAGGGATCACCAGCGACTTGAAGATCCGAATCCACCATCGTTATGTACTACACTACCAAGGTATGTGAAACTTTTCAAGATCTCAATGTCCTCGCCACACGCATGGACAGACTGTACTGTTTCATCCAGCACGCCTCCAAACACCTAGACCTTGGTCTTGGCCCAAGAAACCTTAAGTCCCAAGGGCTTCACCTCCTCGTGCAGTGCCTCTAGAGCCATTACCAGAACCTCCAGTGACTCAGCGAAGATTGCTGCACCATCAGCAAAAACAAGATCTTTAATCTTGGTGTTGCCGACAGATGCTCCACAATGACTTTGTTCCACAACTCTGCCTAGTACCCAATCCATGCATGTGTTGAAAAGTGATGGAGCAAGCACACAGCCCTGCCTCACACCTGTATTCACAAGGAAGAAGCTGGATGCGCCTCCTCCACACTTCACAGTACTTACAGTTCCGGAGTACAGGCCAGGCGACGGGCCACGGAGGCATACAGGCCACGGAGACGCAGAAGATCCCAGAGTGTCTCTCGATGCACTGAGTCAAACGCCTTCTTGAGACCGAAATAGGCTGCAAGCATTCCCTGTCGAAACTCACGTCGGCGCTCCACCAATACGCGAAGCGCTAGGATACAGTCAGTTGTTGACTTACCGGGCGTGAACCCGGCGTGTTCAGGTCTCTGATGCTTTAGCAGGTGAGTGCAGATCCGTGTCAGCAGCAAATGGGCAAGGACCTTGCCTGGTACGCTGAGCAGCGTTATTCCACGGTAGTTGCTATAGTCTTGACGGTCCCCTTTCCCCTTCCAGATAGGGACGACCAACCCCTTCTTCCAGTCAGGGGGAATGGTACCTGAATGCCATATAGCAGTCAAGACAGCATGCAACCCACGGATCATGGCTTCACCCCCAGCTTTGAGCAGCTCCGCACTAATGTTGCAGATGCCAGCTGCCTTTCCACCCCTCAACTTTCCCACAGCTTCCTTGACATCGCCAATGGAGGGTGCGGTTTCGTCAATGGGTGGATTAGCATCCAGCGTCTGCAACCCCGCAGTCTGGAGGTAATCATCTGCTGTTCGGATAGCACTCACCTGAGAAGTAGACTTGGAGCGGAGTTTCTTCAGAGTTCGATAGGCAGGTCTGAGGTCATTAGCATTTAAATGACGCTCGACATCCTCAGCGAGACCCCTGACGTACCTCTCCTTGTCTCATCTCAGAAGAGCTCTAGTCCTACGTGACAGAGCCCTGTACTGGTCATGGTCCCCAGCAAGTCTGGCAGCGCGGCTCTCCTCAATACTTTCCAGCGTCTCTACCGAAGTGAAGCCACTCCGTGACCTCGGGCGCTCCCCAATGCATTCCTTGGTAGCATCAAGAGTCTCACGTTTGAATGTATCCCATAGCTCCTCAGGGTCCTCAAGGGTGTTGAGCACTCCAAACCGATTGGAGACTGTCACTGCATACTCTTGTGCACATGTCAAGTCCTTCAGCTTCTCTAGATGAAACACAGTGTGGTTGCGTCTTGGAGGCTTTCTGGACTTGATAGGAAGCTTGAGTGAAGCAACAACAAGCCTGTGATCGGTCGCAAAGAACTCGGCACTCCGAAAAACCCTGCAGTTTTGGAGGATCCTCCAACGAGTACTGACAAGGATATGATCGATCTCCTTCGCTACCCCTCCGACATTGGTATACCAAGTCCAGCTGTGCAGCGCTGGTCTCTGATACCAGGAATTCTCAGCCTTTTGGATCTTGCAAAATTCAGAAGGAAAGAGCTGTTGTTATTCCTTGTACCAGAATCATGGGGACCAACACATAATCTGAAATAAGAACAACATAATATAGAGAGATAACTAAATGTCAATGAAATCATGACTATGTATAACAATCGAAAGGAAACAAGTTGGTTGCATTGACAGGCAATAACATGCATATGGTCCTTCTTGCAAAGAATAATAATATGCAATAGATATTGTTAACTAATGACGTATGGAAAAGGATAGAACCTGAAAGTAATAACGAAAATAGATTACAAACGTCTTATAAAAGTCATGACCATGTATAACAATCGAAAAGAAACAAGTTGGTTGCATTGAAAGGCAATAATATGCATATGCTCCTTCTTGCAAAGAATAATGATATGCAATAGATAATGTTAACTAATGACGTAAGGAAATGGATAGAACCTCAAAGTGATAACGAAAATAGATTACAAACGTCTTATAAAAATCACCGTAAGCGCAAGTTCGAATTGTATAAATCAGATATTATTAAGAACACCGGTCTTTTTTTTCAGAGTAAAACGCATAATAAATGATATTAGATCAGTTTTTTGCACTGAATCTGAAAGTCATGCTCATGGTACCCATTCAGGTGAAAGTTTTGAATAATAAGCACATACAAAAAAAAAAAAAAAAAAAAAAACTCCTATATTTCCAAATATTTGCTGTAAATTAAATACATAATGACAAATATTGAACTGAATCACCCACACAAAATTTACAGAATATTTAGATTAGATGACATTAATAGTACAAAGCACGAAATAAGTTACTCATGTATGAATGGTCTTTTCAGAGACCTCCGATTGTGCCGAGATATCACCACATCCCGCTAAGGACACAACCAGAGACTTAACACCACATCGGCCTTCATAGAGTTCCTCCATGAAACGGATGTCCAGGTTAAAGTATTCACCCTGTTCTTCACTTAAGTTTCCACGATTTTCTGTTTAATAGTTAATATGGGACGAAAAAAAAAAAAAAAATTCACTGACATACGTGCACCACGTTCAGAGAAATTCTCCTTTAAGTCATCAACCATCTTGCAGTGCTAAGGACTTCTGTTATTGTCAAGGAAGTTTGCAGTGACTTAACTTAAGGGAAAACCATGTAGGATTTTATGAATCATAAAAACTAGCATCGTTTATGAGTTCCCTTATATAAGGACCATTAAATATATCTGCCTTAAGGTTCTGCATGCTGATTCGTTTGAACTTGTGGTGGAGAAAGGCAAATCCTCAACACTCTTTGCTCGGTTCAAACAGATGATAGAACAAGGAATTATGTGAACCAGGTTTTAATCTTTTTCTTGATCACCACTCGTGTCTGACAATGCTGGTCGTCAGGCAGACTATCCTATAAACACAAAAGCATGGACTCTTTTTATATCACCCTAAAGTCTTAGCACGAATCTGAACACTTTAGAATCTCCACAAATCAACCATTTATCCTCCTGGTAATTGAGAACAGACGACAGATATTTCAAGCTGTTGTGGGATTAAAAAATTTCAACCTAGTGTCCAACAGGATTGGTGAAAACTTATTTCCGTTATATAGAAGAACTGCCTGAGACGTTTGTTAGATGAGTCAATAAAAGTTTCCATTCCATGGCATCATATTATCCATTGCTCGCATCAGTTCAGAAATCTTGATATATATTTACTTAAAATCTCTCTTGAGTTCCTGATACCTACAGAATGTTGTTCCTGGTGGCAACTAGACGTTTCTCTCGAAGACGAGAACCCAGCAGCTGGGTAGACTCGTTACAGACAATCAGGTTTCGCGTTAAGTCGTTGAGTTCGACTTGAGTGAATGACACCGGTCGATCGTTTTCTGGTCTTTATGCACCACACCTATAGGTTTACACTCGATTTGCCCCAGTGACGACATCCCCAAATTGTTTCACCCCAGACGTTAAGGCTCAATATTAGGAACATCTGGTTCACGAACGTTTGGAGTTATGGCAGAAGGAACATCAAGGTTTTGAACGTGGTGTTTGTGTTTGGGACTGACGGCTTTGAAAGACAGTTGTTGACTTAAATGGCGTGAACCCTGACTGTTCAGGTCTCTGGTGCTTCAGCAAAAGATTGCAGATCCCCTTCAGCAGCAAACGTGAAAGCACTTTGCCTGGTACCCTGAGCAGTGTTATTCTACGGTAGTTCTTGCGGTCCTGACGGCCCCTTTCCCCTTCCAGATAGGGACGACCAACCTTTTTTCCAGTCAGGAGGAATGGTACATAAATGCCATAAAGCAGTCAAGTCAGCATGCACCCTACGGTTTTACCCCTCAGTTTTGATCAGCTCTGCACTGATATTACAGATGCCAGCTTCCTTTCCACCCCTCAACTTTGCCACACCCTCTTTGACACCATTAGTGGAGGGTGCAGTTTCATCAATGGGAGGATCAGCATCCAGCCTCTGTAACTCTACCGTCTGGAGCTGGCTTCTTGGAGAATCCACCATGTACAGCTGTTCACAGTACTCGGCTCAATTACCCACCTGCCCATATGCATCTGATACGAAGAAAGCATATGCTGTTCAAATAGCACTCTCCTGAGAGTGGAGTTGGAGCGGAGTTTCTTAAGGGCTCGATAGGCAGGATTTAAATGACACTCGGCATCCTTAGTGAAACCCCTGGTAAATCTCTTCTTGTCTCATCTTAGGAGAGTTCAAACTCTATGTAACAGAGCCCTGTACTGGTCGCGGTTCCCAGCAAGTCTGGTAGCGCGACTCTCCTCAACACTTTCTAACTTCTCCACCGAGGCGAAACCACTCCGTGGCCTCGGATAATCCCCAATGCATTCCTTGACAGCGTCAAGAGTCTCATGTTTGAAGATATCCCAAAGCTCTATAGGTTCCTAGATGGTATTGAACACTGCAAACTGATTGGAGACTCACTAGCATATTCTTGAGTATATGTCAAGTCCTATAGTTTATCAAGATGAAACGCAGTTTGGTCACATATTGGAGGTTTTCTGGACTTAACATGGAGCTGGAGTGTAGCAACAACATGCCTGTAATCAATCGCAAAGAATTCGCTACTTCTAAAAGGATCTTTCACTGAGTATTAACAAGGATATTGTCGATCTCCTTCGCTACCTCTCTGTGATAACTAGTCTACTCTAGTTCTGATTTGTCTAGTGAA
>CM035180.1:4219135-4235438 GCA_020233015.1 Callinectes sapidus
GTGTGCTCCAGAATGCGCTGGGCTTCAAGGGTGAGGCACATTCGCAGCTGGATGTGTTGTTTCTGCAGGGGCAGGCTGGACAAATCCACCATAGTTGCATAATCTTGCCAACGACGCCTCCATTCACGAAACAACTGGTATGTGGCGTCGGGAGAGAGCAAGGGTGGCGTTTGAGCGGCAGCCTTCTGAGGTGGAGGGCTGCGAGGGGCGGCAGGTAGGTGAGGCGCTCCAGAGTCGGGGGCGTTGTTGCCAGCTTATGGCGAGGAGGTCTGGCTCTGAGGTGCCAAGGCAGCAATTAATGCTTCAAATCTCCTGTTGTCCTCATTTCTTCTTTCTGCCTCCTCACGTCTTTTGCGTGCTTCGTCCTGGAGCCTTGTCTCTTCCATCCATTTCACCAGAGTTACGAGGTCTTATGGTGGGGGGAGTGGCCGAGATTCGTCGGGCATCACCTACGAGGCAGCGGTAAGAGCGTGCTTAGAAGTGTCCTCTTTCTCATCTCCCGAGTCTTCACTTGTGTTGGATCTTGTGTTATAAGGCATGTTGAGTTGCTGTCTATGAGGGATTTACACCAATGGACGCTTCAACAGCTCGAATCCAGGTGTAAATATCATAGAAATATTATAGCAGTGGTGTGTGCGTTCTAGTAACTGTGTGTGGTGCGGGCAGGGTGTGGCATGCACCGCGGCGTCGGGGGCCCAGGGATGACGCGGGAGCCTCCGCAGAGTTATAGACTTATAGTCAGTTACCCATGAGCCGCGCGGAAGAAGGGTGTGCGACACCTCGCTCTCCTCATGCCATGCAATAAAAGTTACCCCCTTCCCTTGGCAGGTCACAAGAGCACGGAAACTGGGCACTAAAAACACTGACACTGCACTGAACACGCACACACTGCACTGCACAACACTAGGGGACTGCGAGCCCTGTGTACACTGCACTGAGCTAGTCCAGGGAGGTAGACGCCGTGAAGTGAAGAGTAGGAGCCAGTGAGCCGATGAGAGAATCCTGTTCTTGAATCCTGCCAGTTATCCTTAGGTCACTGCGCCTTGTCTGGGGTGCTCCAGTAGGTCACTCGTGAGTGTAGGAGTGAGTGAGACACCCAGGTAACAAAAGTAGGCCCTTGTTGCGTAAAAGGTGACAGGAGTAAACAGAACCGCGGCCCGGCGTGTTTACAGGGAAGCCGCTTGGCGCCAACTGAATACAGAGGAGACGCCCGCTAGGATGCAAGCGTTACTAGATTCCAATCTTATAAGTACAAATACATTGAATAATGAAGATACTTATAAGTACATTGAATAATAAATATATTCCTTCCATACAGTTCAGGTCTCTGCTCTTTCTGCGTCAGCAGCAAATGGGCAAGCACCTTGCCCGGTACGCTGAGCAGTTTTATTCCATGGTAGTTGTTGTAGTCTTGACGGTCCCTTTATCCCTTCCAGATAGGGACGACCAATCCCTTCTTCCCGTCAGGAGGAATGCTACCTGAAAGCCATACAGCAGTCAAGACAGCATGCAACCCACGGACCATGGCTTCACCCCCAGCTTTGAGTAGCTCTGCACTGATGTTGCAGGTGCCAGCTGCCTTTTCACCCTTCAACTTTGCCACAGCCTCTTTGACATCGCCAATGGAGGGTGCAGTCTCTTCTCATCAGAGTTCCAGTCTTACATGACAGAGCCCTGTTCTTGTCATGGTCCCCAGCAAGTCTGTCAGCACGACTCTCTTCAATACTTTCCAGTGCCTCCACCGAGGTGAAGCCACTCCATGACCTCGGGCCCTCCCCAATGCATTCTTTGAGAGCCTCAAGAGTCTCACGTTTGAAGGTATCCCATAGTTCTTCAGAGTCCTCAAGGATGCCGAGCCCTCCAATCCGATTGGAGACTGTCAATGCATACTCTTGTGCACATGTCAAGTCCTTCAGTTTCTCAAGATGAAACACAGTGTGGTTACATCTTGGAAGCTTTCTGGACTTGACATGAAGCTTGAGTATAGCAACAATAAGTCTGTGATCGGTCACAAAGAACTCGGCACTGCGAAAAACCCTGCAGTTCTGGGGGATCCTCCAACGAGTACTGACAAGAATATGGTCGATCTTCTTCGCTACCCGTCCAGCTTTGCTATACCAAATCCAGCGGTGGAGCGCTGGTCTCTGATACCAGAAACCCGCAATTCTCAACCTTCTGGATCTTGCAAAATTGAGAAGGAAAGACCTTTTGTCATTTCTGGTACCAGAACAATGGGGACCAACACATATTTCATTATTTCATAGCCGTCCCTTTCAGTGCCAGTGACAGCTGTTACGTTACAATAAGTTAAAGACCGTGTGAGTAAACAAAACAAAAAAAAAATCTTAGTGCAGATTGAGGGGAATAATATGGGAAGTAAACTTAACAATTACTGTAGTTACTAAACATTCCAAAGCAAAACACGAACATGAAGAACATTAAAAAAAAAAAAACATACAGAAAAACACACAGATAAATATTCCTGTCTGTCCTGAGACAAGTATGGGGAAACTAAAGGGGTGCGATATTCATCCTCGTGTAGTATAATGGTGATCCAGAGGTAATCCAAGGTAGACATGGTCACATTAGAGAGGGCCTTAGCCGACTGGTTTGATCTTTGCTGATGAGGTATATATATATATATATATATATATATATATATATATATATATATATATATATATATATATATATATATATATATATATAACCTCGGTCGAAGCTCGCTTCCCATCTACCGAAACTTGCTCCGAACCAGTGAGTAGTGTTTTGGCTCGAGTGAAGTGTATCAGTGCTCCACTAGTTAGACAAAGTCCTGGAGCCGGTGCTAATAGTGGTAGTCGAATGGGGAAGGGTGTTGGTTGTTACAGCCGTAACACAGCATTTAAGTCGCCCAGAACAATGAGTGCATCACGACGGGGACACTGGTCCAGTACAGAGTCGAGTTTGGCATAGGACATCTCCTTCTCTTCAGTTTCACACACCTTGGTAGGAGCATACAGACATGAAGCCTAAACTGTGCTTCAGCCTTAATCGCATTATACGCTCATCAACCGGAGTAACCTTTACAACAGATGGCTGTAGTCTGCTGGAAATTCCTATGGCTATCCCCTTGACATGGTGACCATTGCCCATGCCGGAGCAGTGGTAAGTAAAACCTTTACTTCTGGTCTCGCCACTACCCGGTCTTGTCTCAGAATCCCACCATATCCACCCTCAGCCTACTGAGCTCAACCGATAAATGAGGCAGTCAGTGATCCTCTGAGAGACTCAGGACATTCCAGGAGCCCACACGCAGAACCCTTCGAAGGTTCACCCCAGGAGTAGTAGGCGCCACATCTGCAGTCCCACCAGCACCCCCAAAATTAGAAATAGGGCTAGGGGATCCTTCCTCCCCTCTCAGGACACATGGCTCCCGCAGTCTTTCCTCTGCATCTGTCATACCGGTAGGCTAGGCCCCTCTGGTGACTCGGCACCCGAGAGGTCTGCACGGTCAGACCCCCCAGCAAACCTGGATCGGGGCGGTGGCCAGAGGCTCGCCCGCGCCTATAGCCCCTACCCCGACCTCTACCTTTAACACAGTTGGCGGCAGTGGATGTTTTTACAGGGAGGGATTACAACCCCCACCCCAATCAGCTAGTTCAGCCATGGGCCCTGGGGGAAAGAACCCTGGCTGCCCCAAAATGAGAAAGGGGAGGCACATATGAGGAGAGAGAGAGGGGGGGGAATGAGCTGTGGGAGGTAGAGGGCACTTACTCCTCACTTGGAAATAATCCACTTGGTATTTATCAATGTAAACAGCAAAATGTTGTAACATGAGAGCTAGGATAAATGATGTCTCCGTCACAGTCTATTATGGTATTCGGAGGTATCTGCGATAGAAGTTGTCTAGGACCTATGAAAATATGTACATTGTGTTTTCTTAAAGTTTAACATCAGCCCATTTCTGAGGAAATATTGTTTTACATTCCGCAAAGTTTCACTGTTGTGGAAATGAGAGTCTTAAGGTTATTTACAGTGTCAGCATGGAGAATTAGATGTCATCAGCATACTGTGTTAAATAATATTAATTTGTACTCTTATTAAGATCATTGACATAAATTGAAAATTGTATGTGTCCGAGAATTGAACCTTGTGAGATTCAATAAGCTCTATTCAACTTATTAGATTTTGTGTTATGCAAACGGACAGATTGAGCTTTGTTTTCAATATAATTTCTAAAGCAGAATACTTCAATTTTTAGTGCAGAACTTTTCTTCAAAAGTATCTCATGACTAACACTATTAAAAGCTTTAGTGAGGTCACATTAGGTTAACATTGTTATTTTCTTAGAGTCCATATTGTTAAGTATTTTGTTTGAAACAACAGAATGTGTTGTCGGACAGTGATTTACTGGGTCTGAAAAAAAAAAAGAGCTGATTTGTGACAACTTTTCAATTTTTTTTGATATGAAGGATAATAAAGAGATTGGTCGAAAATTATTTGGATCGTCAACATCAAGATGTAGGAAAAATGTCTGTCGCCATTGAAAATACTTCAATTTTTAGTGCAGAACATTTCTTCAAAAGTATCTCATGACTAATACTATCAAAAGTTTTAGAGAGGTCACATTAGGTTAAACAATAACAGTTTAAAGACGGCCGCACAACGGTGAACGGTGAACATCAGCTCTTTTTCGGTAGATTCCATTGTGACCAAGATTGTGCCGAAACTGCTGACACCGAAGGAAAAGCGACTTTGTGTTGAAGTCTCACAGGACATGCTGGACTCCACAAACAGAGACCCCGGCTTCATGAACACTGGTGACGAGTCGTGTGTGTACGGATACGACCCGAAAACCAAATCCCAGTCGTCACAGTGGAAGCATTCCTCGTCACCAAGACCAAAGAAGACCCGCCAAGTGCGCAGCAACGTAAAATTGATGCTGACTGTTTTCTTTGACTGCCTTCTTTTGACTGACTGTGGTACACCACGAGTATGCACCACAAGACCAAATAATCACCAAAGAGTACTACAGGGATGTCCTCCGTCGCCTACGTGATGCTCTGCGGCGCAAGAGAAAAGAGTTGGTCAATTGGCGCCTGCATCACGACAATGGTCCAGCACATCCCTCGCACTTGATTCAGACTTTTTGACGAAAAACCGGACTCCTGTGGTTAAACAGTCTCCTTACTCTCCTGATATGGTCCCTTGCAACTTCTGGCTGTTCTCAAAACTCAAGAGGCTATTGAAAGGAACGCGATATCAGACAAGAGAGGACATTATGGCTCCAACGACAGCCTAAACTCCATTTCGAAAGGTTTTCTTGGAATGCTTCAACAATGGCGGCACCGCTGGGAGAAGTGTGTAGAGTCCCAAGGAGACTACTTTGAAGTTGATTAGGTTTCCAACACTCCATGTATGCCAGGCCCCCCCCCCCCCAAAGGTAAGTTACTTTTCTAACAGACCTTGTACAAGTTAAATAAAAGTTATAACAGAGTGCATCCATAATAAGTATCATTGAAATGTCACCTAAACCTACAGAACTAGTTTCTTTTAGGCTTTTAATCGTGAGGATAACAGTTTCAACATTTACAGAATGAGGTCTAAAAAGATTGCTGTCACCTAAAACTTCATCAAAATAATTTAAATAAGATACATTTTCACCATAGAGGAATACTTGTGTTCGTTCATACGTATTCTTCCCCACGTTTGCAAAATGAAAATTAAATTCATTGGCTTTGTTAACCTTTGTTGTCAAATTTAAAGACACTATAGTTGTTTTTACGGCCAGGAACAATATCTTTAATGATTTTCCAAGTTTTAGAGACGTTATCTTTTGCTTTTTGTAACTGTTGATGGTGATATTCTGTTTACCCTCTATAATCAGAATCTTTACATGTTTTATTTTTCCTTTTTTCTTGCTTGTACTGTTCCTGTAAAGTTACGTTATGTCGGTCAGATATAAGTTTTACTCGACTGTTCCCTTTTGTACTGCCGTCCCTTCAGATATTTCCATGATATCGTATTTTCTTAAAAGCCGGTAATCCTTTTGAGTCTTCTTCACCTCAGATTTTTCAAGTTCTTTCATTCGATTAACAATTAACTCGTATTCAGACTTTTTCAACATGCCAGATGCATTATATGACTTCTTTTTCTGTGCTTCAAACACCACTGAGTAAAACTTCTTTTTCATTCATCCATTGTTGAATAATAAAGAGAGGTCTACACTACAGGATTACCAATCGTATCGGCGAGAAGGCGAGAGGCACACTGCTTCACTGAGGCAGCCGCAGTCACCACAATACCTATAGCAGCAGTCAGCCCGCCCTCGCTTGACGACTGTTAACAGCGTCACCATCCAAAAACTACCTCACCAGCTTGTTTGGTGGGGGAAAGACGGAATAGTAGAAATGAATTGTAGTGTTGTTATTATCTCCGCCTTTACCAAACTTTTTTTTCACAGTTACCAGAGTTTTGCAAAATATCCCTTTTGTGTGTTTTTTGCAAATTAACCAGACATTTTTCAAAATATCCTTGTTATTTTTTTGCAAAGTAACCAGACAACTAAGGTGATTTTGCAAACATACCACAATTTTGGTTTATTTGCGAAATGACCAGCAACTTTCGCAAAATAACCGCAATATATATATATATATATATATATATATATATATATATATATATATATATATATATATATATATATATATATATATAATGTGTGTGTGTGTGTGTGTGTGTGTGTGTGCGTGTGCGTGTGCGTTCACTGTCGCGGTCGCCTGCAGGCCAACCAAACGGCCTATTCCCTACTGAGCGAGCTCAGAGCTTTTTTCAGGTAGGGCTGAAACCACATTACACAACGGGGACAGCGAGGCCACAAGCCTCGACTTACGAGTACATCCCGTACCTACTTGCTGCTAGGTGAACAAGGGCAAGATAGACATAAATAGGCTTGCCCATTCGCCTCTCCGGTGAGCCGACCGCGCCAACTACTACACTATGCTGTGTGTGTGTGTGTGTTCAAGTTCAATTTCAATCATTTTATTGCTATAAGGAAAATACAGGAACATAAATGGATCAGAAATAATTGGCGCAGTTTGCTGAGCCCAAGCTCCATGGCAGACAGTGTGTGTGTGTGTGTTGGCGGCCTGCTCAGCTGTAAACAGACGGTGCAGAGGAGCTCTGTTATTCCAAGCTCCTACGGTGCCCTGGAACACCCTAATTGCCCCTGGTTTTGTCGCAAAACCTCGTGAGTTGCGCTGGGTTAAGTTGTCGGTGTTTGGGGTTTTCGTTGTAGCTGGACTTAGCCGCTGTAGCCTCGACCCTGGATTTGATTTCCGCGCATGCGCACTAGGGTGCTGTGACGTCATTGAGCGTCCTGTTCCTTGGCCTCTGCTCGATTCCTTCCCGATAATTACCGTCGAAATGGCAAGAAGCTTGGCTGAACTGAGGAAGATGCAGCGGAATCAGTTAACAAGAATCAATAAAGAAGAGTTGATAGAGACAATATTATCTGCTCAGGACGAGGACGAAACACCTGTGCTCACGGCTCTGCATGAGAAGTTGAACGCAGTCATAGCAGAAGTGGCTGAGCTTAAGAAGGTTATAACGTCCCCAGAGAGCTTCGTGGCCAAAAAGTTCGCAGAATTGAATAACAGAATAGAGAAGCAGGCAGACATCATAGCAAGACAGCAACAGTTCTTGGAATTGCTAGATCGGAAGGAGCGGGAGGCGAACATCGTGGTGCTGGGCCTTCCGGACGAGGGCGAGGCACTGGATGGCGCTGTGACGGACACGGACAAGCTTAAGAAAGTGTGGGAGAAGGTGGGCGTGGCGGGTGTGCAGTGTCAACACCGGAGACTGGGTGCGCATGCTGAGGGAGGACGGCGCAACAGACCCTTGCTGCTGACGATTCCGCAGAAGGATATGCGTTCGCGAATTCTTGCTAACGCCAAAAACCTGAAGACGGCTGGAGAGAAGTTTTCTAGAATTTATGTAAAAAAGGACGTACATCCGGGTGTGAGGAAAGAGTGGCAACGACTACGGGAGGCAGAGGCAAAGGAAAAGGAGCGGCCTGAGAACGCAGGGTGCGATATCAGACTGGACACTCGGCAACGTAAACTCTATCGCGACGGTGAAGTAATAGACACCTGGAATCCACAGTTTTTGTAAAAAGACCACAGCGTGCTGACTGTATTAAAATAATTTCTTGGAACATTAATCGAGTATGTACGAAGTTGGAGAAAGTCAGTGTTGATTGTATGTTACGGGCTTATGATATTATCGCACTAACTGAAGTCAAAACGTCCCAATCTGTTCACTTTCCAGGCTATGTGTCCTACCGTGGGAAAACAGTGGGGACAGCAGACCGAGGTGGCATTGTGGTGTTTGTGAAGAACCATTTATGTAATTTTGTCCATAACGTTGATCTAAGTGTTGGTGACCAGATATGGCTGCAGCTTAGCATGTTTGAACAAGTGTTGTTTGGCTTCTGTTACGTTCCCCGTGTGACTCCCAGTACTATTCCCATGATGCCTTTGCCTCAATACAGGAAAAAATAACATCTAATCATATGGAGAATGGTTATGTTATTATGGGCGACATGAATGCCAGGTTTGGAAAGGCTGTGAGAGATGTGGCAACTATGTATGAGTTACCTGGTATGGATATCTCTTACCCCGTCATTGATGATGATGTGGGTCATATGAACGATAATGCAGAATTTTTATCAGCAATATGCATAGACAGTAAGTTAGTTGTGTTGAATAACCTCAAAACTCCGCAGAGACACTTCATTAGTGGTAAGACGTTTCGTAAGCGTGACACATGGGTGTCAGAGTTAGATACCTGTATTGTGTCTCCTAGTCTAGTAAATCATATCCTTGACTTTGCTGTAATTAAGAGATTGGATCTTCCTTCCGACCACGCCCCCATCAGTATTTCTGTGAAGGAACCAGGGATACACTTGGATAATGTGTTGGCCAGGGCGGCCTTGCTGGGGGACCACGCTGTGCTGTATGGCAGTGCGGCGAGGTGTGACCTGGCAAGGAGACCCGTGAGGTTTTCTAATATAGATAAGCGTATGTTTGCTGATAACATTGCAAGTATGGATGTACCAAGATATGTTAATGATATTAATGTTTTCGCTAAGGGCGTGTCAGATACTTTGTATGAGTGCGCTCGAAAAAGCAGGCGAACGAGTGAAGCAAATGTAAGCCAGAGTGATGTATACTTCAGTAGGTGGGAGAGGCTGTTAAGTGATGCTGATGATGCTAGAGTATGGAAAGCCATTAGCTGGAAAGGGGACTTTGAGACATCCGGGAATAGTTGCACAGATCTTCCTAGTGATGAGTATAAACGACACTTTGAACGCGTGTTGAACTCCCTCCCGTCTGCACCACCAGCTCACGTCAGTACAGATGTAACAATACCGGTGTTGGATGATCCCATCTCGCCCGCAGAGGTGGAAAATCAGGTTAAGAGAATGAAAGTAGATAAAGCTTGTGGGCCAGATGGACTCACTCCTGGCGTCTTTTCGATGTTACCAGCTCAATGGGTGTTAACCATTACTTCCTTGTTTAATACTGTTTTTATGTCTGGTATGTATCCTGTGTCGTGGGTGAGGGCTATAATGTTTACTGTTTTTAAGAGGGGAAACAGATCTGTTGTTGATAATTACAGGGGAATTAGTGTAATCAATTCTATTTCTAAGTTGTATGACATGGTTCTGTGTAATAGGCTAAATCTTTGGTTCCGCCCATTTCGTGAGCAGGCAGGAGCGCAAAGTAAACGCGGGTGTATTGAGCATATTGTTGCTTTACGTCTGCTCACGGAAGTGGCTCGCAAGGAGAAGCATAAGCTATTTGTAACTTTTGTTGATTTTAGTAAAGCCTATGATCTGGTCCCTCGTGATAAATTGTTTGTAGTTTTAAAGCGCATTGGGTGCGGCATGTTAATGTTGGCTGCGTTGGTAGCTATGTATAGTGTCACTGAGTCGGTGATTGGAGGTACTGTTATGACCGCCACGATAGGGGTTCGTCAGGGCTCGCCTACGTCTTGTCTGTTATTCATTGTGTTTATGAATGAGCTTATCAGGATGCTCAAGCGTAGTTGCGGGTCTGACGGGTTCCTGGACTGGCTTCACACACTAGTGTTAATGGACGACACAGTGTTACTATCCACGACCAGAGAAGGTATGGTGAACAAAGTTACGATTCTGAAAACCTTCTGCAGTGATCATGGCATGAGTATCAATGCATCAAAGACCAGGTTTTTTGTCATTGGTGGTTCACAGGAGGAGGCAGAGCCGTTGCGGGTGGGGGAACTAGTTATCAGCTCCTGCACTTCATACGTGTACCTGGGATCGCCTTTCACAAGTGACGGGTCTGCTTCGTCCGCTTTGAAATTGTATGCAAAAACCAAGTTATGTCATGTACTCAAATTTGTTTCATTTGTGAAAAAGAATAATGATGTCCCTTTTATTGTCAAACGAAGGGTATTCGAGGCGGCGTTAATGTCTTCATTGCTGTATGGCTGTGAGTCATGGGTGGGAGCTGATCTGAAGCCTATTGTCAGACTCTATAATTGGGCACTTAAGCATCTCCTGGGAGTGAGAAGAGCTATCCCGAATGATGTATGTTACGCCGAAGTAGGATACCCGTCGTTACCAGACTTGGTGAATTTTAAACAACAAAAGTTTTTCTCCAAAATGGTATTAGAAAGATCCGAGCTGACAGATGATCCACTGATTTTTTCAATTGCAGTAGCTACTAGAAGAAACACAACACTGAGCAGGACTATTCGAGGGTTCATAGATACAAATGTACCGAACATGAATGATTTAATGCAAAATGTGTATGAGCGCATCACAGCGGCCACTGGCTCAAGGTCTGTAGTGTACCGCAACTTGAATCCTGACTATACGCTTCACGGTATATACAAGGAACGTCATACGGTGAACGATCGATTTAGAATGGCGTTCACTCGTTTCCGTGTATCGAGCCATAATTTGTGTATCGAAACAGGAAGGTGGAACAGGCGAGGCCGGGGTCGTCTGCCAAGGGAGGAGCGTCTGTGTGTATGTGGAGAGGTTCAGACTGAGTGGCATGTTGTAGAGAATTGTCCCGTTACGAGAGGTATAAGGCAAAGTGTAGGTTTGACTAGGGTTGAGGAATTGTTCAGTGACAAGTATGCATACGATGTCTGTTGTAAAATTGTTCATGATATACTCAAATCATATTAGTAATGTGTGGGAGTGATTTTAGGTTCCTGGAAAAGTAATAATGGAATAGATTTATCTTTTGCTGTAGAAGTGGCTGTCATTTAGTTTTGTCTGGATGAATATAGTTATAATGTATAGTAGTTTGTTTTAATGTTTAAGTTTATTTATTTTTTACTTTTGTGGACCGCATAGTTACTTTTCTGTATTAATGTTTTCTATAATAGTCTAGAGTTTTCGAGATTTCGTATGATGTTATATTGGTTTTTAGTTTTTTAGTTTTTTTCGCTTTTAGTTTCTCTTCGCTTTTACCAGTTTATTTAGTGAATCTTAGTGTATGTTTCATTATTTTACCTCGTTTATGTACTTTTACTTATTAAAAACGTATCTGTAACTGTGGTCAATAAATATCTATCTATCTATCTATCTATCTGTGTGTGTGTGTGTGTGTGTGTGTGTGTGTGTGTGTGTGTGTGTGTGTGTAAACTCCTTATAACACCAATCATAATAATTAAGCAACTACTAATGATAACTTTAATAAGGCTTATATAATAATCTAATGAATACTTGACATATACTTTCTTACCTGAAACCCCAGGCAACGCCAGCAAAGACCGGATAGTTTGTAGCACTGATGTGTACAGGAGTGTAGCCCGACTCTTGGGTATAACGGGAACGAACAGCGATGATTGCTGTGTACTGGTTTTCTATATATGAGTGGCGACCTTGAAGTAGACGTTCAACCCCTTCGTCCAGTATGTGGTACTGTTCCGGATATATCATTATTATTATCATTATTATATTATTATCATTACTATTATTTTTATTTATTATTTACTATTTACTATTTACTTATTGTTATACTTAATATATTTATTATTATCATTATTTTTTTTTCGCCATTTTTACCCTTTTCTAAAACCTAGTTCGTAAAGACATTTCGTTTAGTATTGCATCCCATTGTCTGCATTTTTCATGATCAATACTAACATTTACTATACGTAGATTCATTCACATAGTTTCTATAATGTTAAGTGAAATTATGTGAGTGCATAATAATCAGGTTGTAACACATATTTCTGCTGATATTATTAGATGTTAAAGTATGTGATCATAAGTAAAATACGTATTACTTTGCATACGTGTATTTTCAAGTATTGTTTACTAAATACAACTCTACGCATGCATCGACAAAGTGCCAAATATAGATTCTTCATTTATGTTCTGTCTGCGCGTCTAACAATGAATTCTGTAGGTGGTATATACATTTGGCTCATGGTTCTTATGGCGGTTAATACGGATATATTATGTATATTGATAGTGTGTTTAGTTTAGTTAGGCTTGGTTTAATTAAATTAGGTTTGGGTAGGTTCAGTTAGGCTTGCTTAACGTAAGTTTAGTTAGGTTTGGAAAGGTTCAATGGGCTATTTATGAAGCTCAGCCACCAGATGACTCTACAAGTGAAGCGATAACCGAGCCAAAAATGACTTCATCCTTACCGTGATTTACCTACGGTAAAAAAAGAAGTTCCGTGTCAAAGTAACTTCATGCACGAGTTGGGTAATGAAAAGGCTTCGCAAGAAAAATATAGCATGAGAGAAAACATTTCTCTCCTTAATGTATTTTCCTGAGATGTGAAGCCAAAGTCGACAAACTGGCACTCTCTCATCGCACCTTTTTGGCATTTATAAACAATATAAATGCAAGATCAGCACTTCCAGGCCTCTCTAGATATTTGATTCACATTATAGTATGGAAAATAAATATAGGTTTTAAGTGTCAACTTCTCTTGTGGCGGATATTTAATGTTAATAATATTAAAGAGTTCAACATCGGATATCCGAGCTCAGAGACCGTCAGTCTGCTGTCATTCCCACAGATCATCATGCTTCAGTATCCCCACTTCCACACACCCCGTGTGGTCCTGCGTTCCCAGAGCCCTCCCGCCCTCCAGCTTGAAACACTTCAACTTGTAAACACACCTTGCTGCTGGTCTTGGATTTGGGACAGTCTCCTGAACATTAAGTGGCAAGATTTGCCTCACTTTGATATTCGTCAAAATAGAGACTGATACACTCCAAACGAGTACTTTTCTAGCTGAATAGTGCACACTGATTATGCTAAACGGGTGAACAACACAACATTAGTTTAATCTTATTCATAATTGTAAGAACAATGTGAAATGGAATTGCCATATGTTAAACACCCTGGCCCTGGTTTTTCAAGATACATCACGGTAAACGATTTCCAGTGTACTGCTAAAATGCTATTATATTACTTCACCTGTACATAATGATACGATGCCACACAACTGCTTTGTTAAGTACAGAAAAATCAGATAGTTAATATCTTGCTTGGCTCAGCTATCTCTTACCGGCCAGTGACATCTGGTGGCCGCCGATTTTTATAAATAGCCCATTACGCTAGGTTTACCCAAGCTCTCTTTTCTTTGTTATTTTGTTTGAGGATGAAACTAATTATCTCTGCTAGATTTTAGTGTTTTATCATTTCACTTATTATACCTATTTTAATCTTTGAAAGTGAAAATCGTCCCTTATCAAATGTGGTTCATTAGAAAAAAACTTTATGGAATTCCATAAAATGTAAGAATGATATTACTACACACGAAAATATTGTACCTGAATATGCAAATATTATCAAGGAATTTTATGATTTGACGCAGAAGAAATAATTTTACATTATTCTTCCATGAAAATCACGCTTCCTAGTCTTTAGAAAAGGGCGCTTTAGGTAACTGCATCCAGACTTAACATATTGGTTGCGTACCACATGCCTAGATAATCACAGTTGACATCAAGGATTCCAAGGATACCAGACCGTGAATTATACCTTGGAAGAAAGATCGTGGCGCTACAGTAGCTACTGACGGAACTAAAGATAGAAAATGGAACCCATTTTCTATGTTTCACAAGGGCTGGCCATATTGTTTTGCTTAATTTTTCGCCCTCCTTTTCTTATATATATAGTCGTATATTCACTCATTCATAGGTACATTGATTTTCCGCCCTTCTTTTCTTATATATTTAGTCGTATATTCACTCATTCATAGGTACATTGATACATATACATATATAGTAATATATTTTATTGTGTAATATCGGTTACACAAAGTCAATAGCCATAACGACTAGATTAACTCTGAAACTGTAAACAGAATTTTAATGCCTCCTAAGCATTGAATTAAATACTAGCAATGTTGTGACAGGAATAATCATTCCATTCACATAACAAAATGATTGATAGAGCAAGAATGATTACAGTCAACATGCGTAATCAGTCATTACGCGTAATGACAAACTCTTAGTCATTTCACGTAATGGCTGTGACCGTTAGCCGTTATGCGTAATGACTAAAATTTTCAGTCATTTCACGTTATGACTGAAATTGAGGGTCAGGCATTTCACGTAATGACTAAACTGAATTTTTTAAAATTTAGAAATAGCAATGTTTTTTTGTTCATTTATTAAAATCAATCGTTGTACATTTGACAAACAATCATTTAACAAGTCAAATCACATTATGAATTTATGACATATTACACTTGTATTGTTACAATTTCTCAATGTTTTTTTATTCATTTATTAAAAGCAATCATTTAAAAAAGTACCTAAAAATTCAGAGAAAAATCTCACTTTCGAATGATTTTTACACAACACTTTCTTATTAAAATCAACTGTTAGAAGTCGAAGCATTTTCATTTCTATATCGTTTACTTGTTTTTGCAGTCCAAACAGCTATGACAACGGCTAGAGAATTTTATCTTGCTTTTGTAGCACTTACAACGATTACTTTCACAACGTCTGTTCCCGGCACAATTGCAACGAACAAAACCTTGGCCACCAGATTTCGATTCTTTTGTTACAGCTTGGCGTAAAGATACTTCCTGTGTACAATTTACATCACTTTCTTTTAACAGCTTTTGAGGACAGAGATCAAACTGATTGCGTGAAAACCTAGCTTTCAAAATTCCAGATTTTACACTAACTTTGTACATGTCATTTTGATCTCTATCTACAATAACACCTAGAATATTACGAGTATCCCCACGCCCTCGATCAACAAGAGGTATTGGAATGGCGACATTATCTCCTGGAATTCCGGCGGCTAGTTCGAGACGACTTCGTTTCACCATTCGCTCAGCCTGCTGTAGCTGAGCGGATCTTGAAGCTGATCTTTCAGTTCGTATCATGTCAATGCGTGAAGCGATGAGGTTTGCAGGATGTTCATCTTCAGTAAGAACAGGGTCAGAAATGATTGTCACATCAGGCGCTGATGCACTGGCAGAAGGCAAGACTTCGTCATTTGTTACAGCAGGCAAAACTTCGTCATTCGTCACAACAGAATCATCTTGTAAATCAATAGGCTGCTTGGCGTTGATGGCAGCGAGTAAGTCATCTTCAGTTTGTATGCGCTGGATGATTTCTTGTGGTAATGAAGACGTAGTTAAACCCACTTTGGCATCAAAACCAAACATTGCTGTGTATGGTGTCCTACCTATTCCAGAATGAAAGCTCGAGTTCTTTTGAAATTGCACAAACTTGATGCCAATGGACCAGTCATTGGTGTTGTTATCGCCCATCCAAGCCGCCAACATATCCTTAATGTCTCCATTAGCACGTTCCACAGAGCCTTGACTCTGTGGGTGACGAGGTTTACCATGTACCATAACAAGTCTCGGCCAGAAAAGTTTCAATTCCGTAATTACTTCAGCCGTAAATTCAGTACCATTGTCACTTTGTAGGATGGAGGGTGCACCTATCAAAAGAAAAATATCCAACAAATTATGAGCAACTTCTGCTGCGTGCTTGGAAGTCAAAGCTCTGAGAATAACAAACTTAGTGAGGTGATCCTGATACACCATTATCCACTTGAATGCATGCTGGGACATTGATTGCATATCGATAAGATCAACTTGAGCCCGAGATGCAAATTCGTTTGTAAGAATAGGACGAACTACGACTCCTTTCGTTCGTGGACGTTTATGTTTCTTTTGACATTCATGACAGTAGGATTTAAACAGCTCTATGGCGTCGCGTGTAACGTTGACATACTTCTTACCAATCTCTTTCACTATTCGGTCAC
>CM035180.1:4308815-4316315 GCA_020233015.1 Callinectes sapidus
TCTCTCTCTCTCTCTCTCTCTCTCTCTCTCTCTCTCTCTCTCTCTCTCTCTCTCTCTCTCTCTCTCTCTCTCCGATAGCTTCTTGTCATGGTGATAAGTAAACTGATAATTATGAGTGAAGCGTGCGTTATCAATAAGTGAAAACAGGAGTTGGTTTGGTGTCAGTGTGCCATTGTACATCCGTGGTGACCACAATGATTGGAACATATCGTGGTGAAATGCAGGAACAATTTTCCCGCCAATATTTTACAGTTTTGGCGGGAAGTTGTTGCTGAGGCTTAGGTTTAGGAAAGTAATGTATTATTTATTTATTCTTCTATTTTTATTTATTTATTTATTTATTTTGTTGGGACTGTTGCTTATTGAATGATCATGTGGCTTACTCCCATTTAACTAAGATAGAATAAACTACACGGTCTAAACAATAGCTCGTTTAGTTGATTTTGAGTTCCTATAATGTTAATTTTATGATGACAGTGAAATCACTCTTGTTTTCAATCGTAACTTTGTTCTTATTCCACTATCAAATGTGATCACGAGTAAGAAGTTGGCAAAGGACTATATAAAATAAAGTATAGAAACAATCGTATATTTATGTGGTCGTATATTTATGTGGTTTGTAATGATAGTATTGTATAAATCAAATGTTTGCGCATGATCAGGTATGTGTGTGTGTAATTCACTGTCGAGGTTGCCTGTTGGTCACCCAGCCAACCTTTGCCCTACGGGGCGAACTCAGAGCTCATAGACCGATCTTCGAGTAGGGCTGAAACCACATCACACACAATGTGTGCGTGTATTTTGGAGGTTTTTCCACTAGTTCATGCTGCATAACAGACCTTCCTAGAAGGCTTATAAGATAAGCAGTTAAATGCTTAAATAATCTTAACGTAATTCCCAGAACGTGAGTGGGCAAGAGTGTAAACGGATAAAGTAAGGGCAGACCTGGTGTGCTCACCTCCACCCACCCCTTCCTTGTAATGCCACCACTCACTAGTTGCTCTGTTCAGGTCTTCCATTTTGAGGATGTTTGAACTTGCACTTGTCGTCCTTATTAACTGGACACCTTAGCTCAGGTGTGCGTTTCCTCCACCGGTGTACCTGTATCACAAGGTGTGGTGTGTGCACCTGGCGGGCACTCCAGCGCGGTACAGGTGTTCTGGCACTGTTACGAGACCTGTTCCGATTATCTGTTGTGTCTATACTGAGTGTTTCGACAAAAGTGTTGCAAGAGGTGCTAGCGTCAGGTACAGTACAGCTGCACTGAGAAGGTGGGTGAGGCTGTACCTAAGGAAGTGCCCCTGCACTCAGCCATCCCAGGGACAGGACACTTGCACCGAGCAGGTGGCTGCACCGACCATGTGCCTTGGCTCTATACCTGTAGGCTGCCTGCCAGCCTCCCCCACCGACTCTTAAATTATCTCTACCATCACTAATATCAACATCCCGCTCCCTGCTGGCTACGTCGCCTGCCCCTCGTCGCCTCCGCCTGTTCTCGCCACCATGACTCTCACTTGCCTCTTGTCACTCTAGTCTGTTATTCCAACCAATGGGAGCCGTGCCTCGTTACACTAGGATGGTCTCTTCCTGCTGCCTTGTGGCGACCTGCCTTATCTGGGAACCTGTGGAGGAGCTTGACGGTGGCAAGCGTGATTTGGTGAAGTTGTATAGTTGTTTTGTGACGGCCAGTTTATGGTGTTGTGGTTTTATACTCGTGCTTGCTTCTTCAATGAGCACCAGTAGAAACTGCCACGCACTCACTCTGCTGTGAGGATCAGTATCAGTCTCTTGGTAAATCCTGGAAAGAAGTAACAAGTTATATATTCCTTGAATCATTTCACGTCACAGCTTTGACAACACATGTTGTGGCCTTACAGGGGCATTGTTGTCAGGTGGAATGGGAATGATTGCTGAAGGGGTAGGATAGAATTCACCACGCTTAGTCAGTGAGCCGACAGGATTGGCTGGACTGCTAAAACGAGTAGGTGAGTCAGTGAAGCGGAAGGAATTGCTAGGGCTACGAGAATTAGCCGTAAGGAGGTTATGCCTTTAATGTCATGGGTAGTTTCCTTAACCGCAATGGCAGTTGACTGCTAGGAATGCTATCTGGCGCATCTGGAGACATCCAGTCACTTATGTTGGGGTTCCTGTTTCTTCAGCTGTGACAACTTGGGTTCCTGCTGGTCGATACCTTAGTTGATTGCTTCTCAAGTGTGTGGGTTATCAAAATCTCTTCTTACATTAGTCTTCCATTAACTCCTTCGTTAGCCTTCGCCTTTGCAGCTATGCATCTGTTCCTATCTGTTTTTTTCTTTGTGCTCTCTTGTAGTGATAGAGATGGTTCTGAGTGAAGATGTCTGGAGCATTGTTTCCTTCACAGCATGAGTTATCAAACTGGTGACACATGATGTAAAATAAATAATCTTTGATAGGGATGAACGGATACCACGTTACCATTGTGGAGATGTTCGACGCCAGACAGATCTCTTGCTCGGGTTTTGTTAATGCCGTGTCATGGTGTTGCGTCAAGCGGCAGCCGGTCACGCCATGAGAACCATCCGTAAGATTAAACTCCCCTTGTGGTATTTTCCGGGAGTTACCCTTCTAAAAGAGTCATCATGATCGCAAGGCGTGTGTGCAGCAGGTGAATGGGAGCAGGAATAAAAATCATTACTGTGTGCTTCCAAATGTGAGCTGTTTGCTTTGTAGATTTTCTCTCAGATATTGTTGATATACGTAAAGATCCTGATCCGAACAAAGGTAATAAAATTAATGATTGCAATGAATAGCAGACGTGTGTACTTTTGTTCGTTCGCAGCCAGATTCCTCACTCCTGTAACAGAGAAATGGGAATATTAAACCTCGTGTTATAAGGTGTAGAAATAATCTAATGTCTATATAGTGTGTCTGTTTACCATAATACAAAATACAACACACACACACACACACACACACACACACACACACACACACACACACGGTAAACAGACAAACCTCCAAGAGTGGAAGCTCAAGGGCTTATCGTAATTCTATCCTTTGAAATTGAGAAATATGAACTCATGATGTGTGTGTGTGTGTGTGTGTGTGTGTGTGTGTGTGTGTGTGTGTGTGTGTGTGTGTAAAAGAAAGGAATTGTTTTTGTCAGCCCAAAAGATGTGTTCTCGGCGTCTGTTGTCTGACAGTGTTCTGGGAGGGTGGGCTTGAACGCTGCCGTGACTCCACCACCAACACCCAGCACATGTAGAGCCTATCTTAGGGCGCACATCTTGAGGCCAGAGAAAATTTTGTGAAAGAATCCCTTTATTGCGGATATAATAAAAAGAAAATCAAATGTGTGGTGAAAGAACACGGTGTGTGTGTGTGTGTGTGTGTGTGTGTGTGTGTGTGTGTGTGTGTGTGTGTGTGTGTGTGTGTGTTAGCAGGACATATTTATTATGTAGGTAAATTTCAAACAATGATAAAGTATCGCTTATTTAGTTGAATACCTTATCGATAGACAAGTAAAACTCTTGTCAAAATTTTTATCAGAGAGAGAGAGAGAGAGAGAGAGAGAGAGAGAGAGAGAGAGAGAGAGAGAGAGAGAGAGAGAGAGAGAGAGAGAGAATGGATGAGTACACATGCACCGGCAGAAACTCTGCTCTCACTCCTCCTGGGTCTTCCCCCCTCCCCTTCCTCCCTCTTCTCCTGTACCCACCCCGGTCTCACCCGTGCTGTGTGTCAGTGTGTGAGGGTAGCTGGCGTGAAGTAGGTGTGTGTCAGTTGGCTCCGTTTTCTCTCGTGTGTGAGAGAGCATAAAGTGAGACTGACGTAAATGTTGCTACTACGTATGGATTATTACCTGCGAAGAGACTCCTGTCAACCTCATCATGTACTTTATGACGGCTAAGATACCTAAACAGCCGTCTCTCTAATGTTGTGATCGCACGTGGGAGTGTTGTGTTGTGTTCGTGTATGTGGCGATGGCGCGTGCCTCAGTGATATGTTGCTTGGAAAATTATGGTGACAAGTTGTATTGTATTGCCAGTGTTTCTCCTGCAGGTACAGGGTGGTTGACATAAATGGAATTGTCAGTGTGGAGTAGTGAATGATAAGTAGTTGTCTTTCTTTCTTTTTCTTTTTTTTCTTATCGCTGGTGTTAATGGATGTGTATTTATTTGTTTATTTCTAGAATCACCTAGTTACATTTTTTTTTTCAATGTTTGAAAGGCGGATGCCATAAAAGCGCTGGGAACTAGTAAAAGTTATAGATATAAGTGAAAGGCGTTGCTAATACCATAGTAGTTAATAATGGCCTTACCTTTGGGTGGGGGAACACTAATAAGCTAAGAGGGATGGTGCTGTGAAATGAGCCGCGAGTCCATTAAAGATACATACATGCGCTGTTCTCGAAGTCTGCACAAAAATGTTGTTGGAGTAGTAACTAACCGCTCCCAGGAGACTCCTTTTGTTGTGGGGGAAAAATGAAGACAAGTTTTTCAAACCTCAAATATTTTATTCCATTGCTTGACAACAAAACATCCTCAACTTTCTCAAAATAAAACGCTGTTGTGTGCGTAATATTTGCAATGGTACACCATAATGGTTCCAGTACTCGCCTGGTTTCCTTCCATTGCTTTCTATACTGGGATGCAGTTATCATGTTATCCTGATCATCGGTTGATGCTAAGTACGAGTATAGCTACAGTTTGTTTTTCCACCTGAGGCTGTCTCGTTCAACGAGTTACTGACAACTTGACAGATTACCAAACTTGCGTTAGCTGTGGGATTTATCAGTGTGTGTGTCATAATGTGAGTTGTTCTCCGAAAAAGTGCCCCTTTCATGGCTTGAGGGAGGTAGCTGGCGGCCTTGAGGTGAACATCAGGTGCCACAAAAGGATTGTTATGCCCCTCTATGGAATGCACGGACTCTTAATGAGTATTGTTAATGTTATGCGTGTTATTTCATTATTTTCTCTTTGAATTGTCGATAATAGTATCTTAATAGTAATGTTATGAGTGTTATTTCATTATTTTCTCTTTGGATTATCGATAATAGTATCTTCATCACCATCAGTAAAGACGCTTGAATCACTCCCGAGCGAGGGACCTGGGACAGGGTTCATTGGCATGTTTGAATAAGGACACGTCAGGTCTGTAAAAGGTAACTTCGCCTTTGCGATCATTATCCAACGTGCTTGTCATATTTTCAAGCCTGTGCGCCAACCAGCTGATACTAGCAAGATCCAGCTAGTATCTGGTTTGTGACATGTTGATAAGTTCACCTCTGCAAGTCTCCGTCCAGTGCCGGCGCTCCATAGGGCTACTGGTTGTAGTTTCATTTCTTCTAGAATGAAGAGTAAACATACGGGCATATTTCCAATGGTTCGCCAATACATGAATGGGATGCGAGTGAACTCAACCATCGTGAGAGGTTTATCTCACTGTTGTGGCCACTTCTGGCTAAAGTTACTAAGGATGTGCGTTCCTCGTTGATAATTTGGGCGGTGACAGTGTTTAGCAAGAAGGCGTGTGGTGTATGCTAGCTGGTGAAAGCTGGGAGGATTGGGAAGAAGGGCTGGGAGGGGTTTGAGGAGTAAGATGAGAAGGAAGGGTGAGGGTGAGGATTACAGAGGTCGAGAGAGTGGAAATAAGAAAGGTAGGAAAAGGGAGCATAGCGTGGTAAGGTGTTAGAGAAGCAGCTATTTCTCATACTAGAGACAAAATCGGGCATAACGAATATTTCATGATTGTACTAGTACCTCTTATTCAAATTGTAAAACTAAAGATAGCGCCACTGTTGCCTTTGCCCTCTGACTTAGGTTACAGGAAATGTGGTGTGAGTGTTCAGTCTGTGCAGTGCGTTGCTATGACGTCTTTTATGTGGTTTACGTCCGTATTCTGAGTGTAGATTGACAAGATTTCTAGATTTTTGAAAAGAGAAACTTGAAAATAACTAGTTGTCATTGTAGTCTTGGAAAAAAAAAAATTGTCACAGTGAGAAGGGAAGGCGTTTCTGAATACGGGATTTAATAATGAAGAAAAATCGAGTTATGACAAGATGAGGAAGAAGGAAAAGGCTTAATGTAGTCTTAAAAAGTAAGTTAAAAATGTTTGGTTGTATACATAAATTAACAGGAATGGTAACGGAATGAACACCTAAGGAATAGCAAGTGGTGGTGGTGTTGGAAGTGTTTAAGTAAGCAAAAGCTGCTTTATAAATCCCATATTTTTTTCCATCTTTTTTATTTTTTATTTTTTTTATTGGGCTGTCCTAAATGTTATGGTTTATTTATTTGATGCTTTTATATTGTATTCGTTTACTTATTTGACGTAGAATCAGTTATACGTTGAGAAGCCAGCCCATAGATTCCTACCTATGGTGTATACTTCATAAAACATTAATCACGTGATCAGAGAAAGTAGAGAGTAAGAACAGTTGCTCAAGTACGCTAAGGAACACTGGTCGCGTGAACGAGGAGGGAGGAGGACGTGATGGTTTGAGCTAAAATCGGCTCCTTCAGTGTTACCACGCAGAGCTGCCTTCCTTGAATTTATAGCGTTCTTCTAATGCAGGGCTTACGCGGCTCGCCAATATTGCATAGTGTTCATAGTCTTGGAAAAAATAAATAAATAACGCACATTTATTTCATCGTAAGAATAAGAGTAGGACTGGCGCGGCGGTGTGAAGTGAGTGGGTGATGGTATGACGAGCTGTGTTGTCTTTGGTGGTGGTGGTGGTTTTCAAGGTTACGGTGTAGGAAGACGTCCGCCTGCCTGCCTGCCAGCCCCCTTCTACTCCCCCACCACAGCTGTGCCGCGGCTGGAGGACGCCTCGTTTCTTCCCTCCCTCCCCATTCACCTGGGATCCCTTCACACTTATCCCAAAGACAATTATCGTTCCATTAATCCTCCATAGGTTATAATTATTGAAAGATCACCACAAAATAGGAAAATACTTATTGTGTAGATGCAGGTGGAGAGAGAACGTCGACCACTACTCTGGTTGATGCTGGTCACTCACTGCGTGGAAGAAAGTGCGCAGTGGCATGGAAAGTGTTGGGCCTAACTCGTGTTTATTTGAGACACCCTACGTCCCCTGTAACCTTCACGGCATTCTTTCATCCGCACTGTAAATAAATCGTATACTTGAATTATTTATTATGGAATCGGCGGTGAGGTGTACTGTGGTAGAAAGCAGTTAATCGACAACCCTCCACCTTGTCTCTCTCTCACCTGTGACGAATTTATCTTAGAGGCAATGATTATATTTCGTCTTTTGTGGCTGAAATATTTTGTTGCTGATGTCTAGATAATGTTACGCAGTTCTCGGCTAACACCCCACCTGAGCGGTCCACTCAACGCAAGTTAGTTAACCCAAGTCCGTGCCTTAATTATTTGTACTGTACGTGTAACTTCTCGAGAGGAAGAGATTGCTTGATTGATAAGTAAGCTTGGCACGGTAACAGAGATGGAGAAACAGGACGAGATTAGAGAAAAGAGTGTAATAGATAGATAAACCAT
>CM035180.1:4363335-4374191 GCA_020233015.1 Callinectes sapidus
GAGAGAGAGAGAGAGAGAGAGAGAGAGAGAGAGAGAGAGAGAGAGAATAATGTCTACTGTAGGTTCACATCGCGTGTCATGCGTGCTGAAGTATTCTAACATTTTATTCAAGGTTTCGATAAAAACGTGTGGTGGTAGCAGTGGTGATAAGGGTAGAGGGTGGTGGTGGTGGTAGTAGTAGAAGTGGTGACAAGGATAGCGGTTCAATCCAGTCTTTTCTTACTTGTTTCATTTCTTTCGTCTTGTTTTCTTTCTTTCGTTCCTTTCCTCTCTATTCATTCTTTATTTTTATTTATTTATTTATTTTTTTTTTTTGTTAATTTCGTTTCATTTTCTTTTACTTCTCTTTTGCCTGTTAACTCATCCACTTCATTTCCTTCCTCATTCTTTTATGTCAATATGTACTCTATACTTCCTTTCTATGTACTTTTCTCCTTCTTTTCCCCCTTTTCTTCATCTTATTTCTCACCCATAAACTGTGAGGCTCATTTCCCAGCGCTGCATGCAGGGTCAGTGTCTCGTAGCGGTGATCTGGGCGGCCTATCATGTCTGCTTCAAATAACCACCTTCGTTTGCTCTCGGAGTCAGCACGTTTTGAAGGACCGAGAAGGAGGAGCAAGTCAGGCTGCAGGGAAGTGTGTTGGCATTGACTGGTGGGGAGAAGGAAAGGTACTGGCCTGCTTTCTTTTGCGTTGGTCATTATGAGATGTATTCGTTGTTGTCACTGTGTACTGTTGGAGGTCGTAAAGTCAGGGATTTAATGTAATGTCCACTCCGATCTGTTTAAAATGCCTTATATTGAGTATTTTTTTTTATAACTGAATAATAATCTGCTGCTTGGAAGTCTTATTGTATCACTTTATATATATATATGACTGGCTAATAGATTGATTTAATGTGAAACAACAAAGGGGTTATATTGCGCCAGTGTTATTGTGAGGGCGTGGCGAAGAGGTCAGCGGGGCAGTGTGTGGCGGGAAAGGTCAGAGCGACACTCCTGGCTGGAACGCTCAGCATCGGTAACCATACCGCGGTAATGACGTGGTCCGCCCCGTGCTGTGCAGTGCGGTGTGGTGACAGTCAACGTGGACGCAATGAGTAGATGAAACGTTTGCTTCTATCGGAGCCTCGCCCTCTAACAGGATGCGATAAGGAATTGTTATTTTTCCTCCTCCTTCCTCGCCATGCTCTGCTTACCACTACGCAATCTCTTTGTAATGCAACAGTTAACCTTTCTCAGTAATTCAATGATAATAGTGATAATGATAACTATTATTATTATTATTATCATTATTATTATATATTATTATTATTATTATTATTATTATTATTATTATTATTATTATTGTAATTGTTATCGTTATTGCCATCTTAAAACATTACCTAAGGACAGGTAGTGAGTTACGTCACAGTTGCTTCCGCATCTCTGGGTTATCACACTAGCCTTGACATTTCCCTGATGGTACAGTCAGTGCGGCGCCTCCCCTGCTCTGGCTCCCTCACGTGTGTTCCGGGGTAGCCCCGTGACGCCTCCACAAAGATGATGATCCGAGTCTTGGTGGTGAAGGTAGTCAGTGCGGAGTAAGCGCCTCACCACGCCCCTCTGATAATTTTCGTATCTTTTTTACATCCAATCCGGAAAATGAGCACATTCTACTGTGTGTGTGTGTGTGTGTGTGTGTGTGTGTGTGTGTGTGTGTGTGTAAAAATGCCAATTTTCATTAAGTTCCTTTTTTGGTTTATTAATTAATTAATTCATTTATTTATTTATTGTTTGTTTATATCATTTTATGGGCTGAGTCTTCACATCAGTGTTATGGTTAATCAAATTTGACAATCCAGAAGTTCTGTGCACAGGTAGTTAATCTTTAACTACAATCCACCCCAAACATCTATGAAGCTGCATCTTCTTTCTTTATCATGCCCTTTCTTTTGAACCTTTCATCTAGAGTGTATGCTGGTGTGTGCTTACCTTCTCTGGTCTTTCTGTTGATACTTTATCTTGCATACATCTGTGTCAATCAACCTCTACCCAAACATTCTCATCTCTTCTCTCAATGTTGCCAAATTCATGCTTACTCTGCTAGTATCATGTCACTGTTGTGCTTAATTTGAAGTTTGCATCGTATTTGATCACTCTTTATGTAATTTCTCTTAATATGACACTATAAGAATGGATATGATTTTAAACATTTTATAGAAACTGAGGTCTGACAGAATTTCACTGATGTATACCTCATTTTTCAGATGGAAATCAGCAGAGAACATCTTTCTGAACAGCTCAGGCGGGAACGTCTTGCATCCACCACTTGAAGAAGATGATGACGGAGATGGTGGTGTGCGTGAGGCACCCAGCAACCCTCACCGCCTAGTGTCGTCTGTGTCGGCCTACCCTCTTCCTACCACCAACATTGTTTCTGCTGGCATGGTCAATGCAACCCAATCCCCTGCTACTGTTACTGCTTCTGCTGCTGCTTCTACCTTTACCATATGTTCTACCTCCTCTTCTTCATCTGCCTCCACTAACTCTTCTTCATATCATGTTGGAATGCAACAAAGTCAGTCTCCTTCCTCTTTGGCCAATTCCACCCCACTCCCTGGTGGACACAACAGCACAACTCGTTCTGGGGGCGAATATCCCTCCTCAAATTGCCTCTACCATGGCTCAGAGGCTCCACCATCCAACACCAACCCCTCCACCTCCCCACCTGCGTCCGACCTGGGTGGCTCCTTGAATCACTCTGCCGGGGGCCTCGGGGGCCTGGCGCCTCTTGATCTCTCGGGGATTCCTCCCATCACACACGTTACCCTCCCCACCCCGACAGAAAATGGAGAGGGAAGATTCAGGTAAAACACTTAAGGAAACCTATCCAAGTGGTTATGCCTGTGTGTTTATTATTTTTCTAATTTGAATCTTTTTTTCTTAGGAATTTATATTTTTGTGAATTATAGAAAATTATGGGGGGACAAAAACCATTGAAGGGAGAATCCTTTTAAGAAAATCGTTTTGTGTATGTATTTAGTATTAAGTTAATGTTGAGTTACTGATCAGATTTAGCAGCATGACTCAGTACAATCTGAGTGTGATATCAAGAAGCATGATAGCACAGGAATTACAAGTGTGGCTAGATCAACACTAGTGACCAATTCACTCCAACACTCTCTTTCTTAGTTTTCCAAAATTCTTAACAAAGAAGAGGAAAGAGAAACATGCTCAAGTTTTGGCAACAGAAGAGAATGGAGAAGAGGTTTGGCATCAGCCATTGCTTGAGCTCCATTACCAGTCAGCTTTGGTGGAGTGAGAGAGAGGCACACTGCACTCCTCCATCATTGGTTGCATATTGAAGCCTTGCAATGGTCACCAAAACAAATTATCACTTGTCACTGGCTGAATGGCTTAACTCTGATAATGTTTGAAAAATTGTAAGACAGAGCATTTTTTATTAATTTATCTCTCATTATGGTATACTTTATTGATTTGCATGATCTATTTTAAGCTGTGAATCTTATTTCATTGTAGTAGTAGTAGTAGTAGTAATAGTCAGGAAATTAGGATCACATCAGATATTGATTGCCTTATGTTCTGAAAAAGAAACAAATAGAACCATGTACAAAAAATTTTATAAAATGTGAATGATGAGACATTTTTGTATGTGTATCGTGATTCAAAATTAGGAATTCATTATGTATATAAGATAAAAATGCCCACATGTCACAATGACCTGTATATCAATGCTTCATAGCAATGCAGGATAAGCATCTTTTACTCGACGAAGCAACAATATATTGCTAGTGAGAAAGGTATCCTCAATACTTGTAATGAAATTGAACTCATCAAAAAAACTGTCTGGTTGCCATCAGTACATTGAGCTACTAGTGGATATAAATGCATCATATTATAGAAATATATGCTTATGTGTGCACATTTGTGTGGGACCTGATACATGGGTGTGGTAGCATCAGTTAGCAGTAGTAATTCACAAGGAGTTTAAGCCAGAGGTTTGTGTATAGCAAAAGATATAGGAAATTCAGACTTAGTTGTTATTTGTGTAGTACCATCAAATTAATGTTGGCATGAAGGAGATTCAGTGTTTTGATTCCTGTTTGGGTCAGAGAATACAAGAATACAATACAAGGTACTATTTTATATAAGTATACAATACTAGGTACAATTTTAGCTTTCTAGCTTTATTTCTTAACAGCCTTGCTATGACACAGTAGGTCCAATGTTTTTTATTGAGTTTAGTGCATGGTGTTATTATAATGAACTAGGTACAATATTTATTGAATACATTGAGCTTTGGACTCTATTTACTCTTCTGTTCGTGCTTGACCAGACTGCAAGGCAGCTGCACTACTTGCTAGGTGGCTCAAACTTTACAAATATTGCAGCTAAATATGGGGAGCAATGTGCCTTCCATTTTGCTAATTCTGATAAAACAATGTCATTTTTTTTATAATAAAGAAAGCATGAACAAGTTTCCTTATTAAATTATTTCAGTGGCTTTAAAAATTTCACAGATGTTTGTGTCAATAACTTTTCAAGAGAAAAAAGAACATTCAGATTATTATTTCTTAATTTTGCTTCTCTTTACTGATTGATTTTTTGTATAACAACTGCAGTGTTTTTAAGTTTAAAATGTATATAGACAGGTAGTTGATTTAATTCAGAAAGTTACAGAAAAAGATATATACATACAGCACATATTGATATTCAGTTTACACCAAAAGATGTGTTTGCTTTGATTTGATGGTATTTCTTATTATATGAAAGTTGATTGTCATTGTCTAAAATGTCTTGTTTCCTAATATCACTTGCATGATTTCCTTCCAGCCAAAGTCCAGCACCAAGCCCCAAGCCAAGCCCCACTCTCATGCCTCGCCAGACCTCCTGTGATAGCTTTGATGAGCGAGTCACCAGGAATGACAGCTGTGGAGTCATTTCAAGAGAAGGAAGCATAGAAAGATCTCTTACTGAGGTCTCATTAGACCAACAAGGAAATGAAAGATTGGTAAGTGAGAAATATGTAGTGCATTAATCTTAACTTATAGATTCTTGAGTATTATTTGACTGACAGGTTTTGTATGAGTAGTGTTTGGTCAGTTATTGCCAAGTGATGAAATATAAAACATTATGTCTGCTTTTCAAAATCATGGTTATAAACAATGTATATACTTTAACAAAAGTTTTTCTTAAATATGCAGGATTAAATGCATATTTTTTCTTTTCAGCCGGACTCAATTAGCAGGTCTTCAGAATCCAGTCGGTCAGTGGAGGCTCCCCGAACTCCTGAAATTGGCAGCAACATCAATGGTGTGATTGTCAAGGAGAGAAAAGAGTCACGGGATTCCAAGTCTGGTGACAAGAAGAGCAACAAGGCATGGTACAAGATGCTGAACCCTACTTACAAAAGCAGATCGGAAGACCTCAAAAGATTGTTCAAGGACCTACCTTCTGATGAAAGATTAATTGTTGGTGGGTTCCAGTTTTTTATGTTCCTCATTCTAATATCTTTCTTAATCTTGAACCTTTTCATACACCTTAGTGAAAAGAAAAATAATCCCATACATAATGGCTTACCCTAAAATGTCTAAACCGATTTTCAAATATTTTTGGACACATACATGTAAGCATTTTATACAATGGCCTTTACTACACTACTACTTTCATTGTTTGCCTTCCAGACTACTCCTGTGCACTGCAGAAGGACATCCTTGTCCATGGTCGCCTTTATGTTACTCCAAATTATTTTTGCTTCTATTCCAAGATATTTGGCTGGGAGACCTTTGTAAGTTGTGGCCAATTGCAAGCATTCTTTATTTGAGGTGTTTATATATTTAAAGAATTTTGTTTTTGTATTGCTTCCTATGTAAGGTACACTTTTTGCTTCAAAGATTTATTGTAAGTGTCTAGTAGAACAATTTAATCTGATATCATTAGAAAAGTAATGAGAGAATATTTTAGATAGAAGAAAAGAAGATACAATAAAACTTAAAGACTACTAATTGAAGGAGACCACTGTGGATGAATTTGTTCAAGAAGACTCCTTTATAGAAGGGAGTATGAAGTTAAAAAGTAGGATGAGACATTAAATCGCAAGAAAAAGGTGCAAGAAATCATCAGATATACATGTGGCTGTTCATTTATGATACTAGAATACTTCAGAGATAGTCTCATTTTTGATAATCAAAAAAGCTCTCACAGATTATGTGTAGTACCTACATGAAATCCACACATACAGTAACAACCAAAGATGTAGGAGAGAATAAAGTTTTAGGCTAAAATGACAATGAACAGGCATGATGTGGAGCCTAACCTGCTAAACAAAGTCTCTTTTAACTACTGTTTGTTAAACTTGTCAATTTGTTCTAAGCATGAAACTTCAGTGTAATTTCTTATTTTGTTTATTAATTTATTTATCTATTAGCTATATTTCATCCTTGTCTCATAAATCATGGCTGACTCATTTGGCAGAGGATGTTAGATGTGTGTGTGTTATGTAAAAGGATGAATACAAATATAGCTATGTTTACCTACATGGATGTATATATATGAAAATGTGTGTTTCTTGTGTGTCCCAACAGGTTTCCATCAAGAGCAAGGATATAGTGGCAATGACCAAGGAGAAGACTGCCCTGGTTATTCCTAATGCTATTGAGATCAGAACTGAAGGAGAGAAACACTTCTTCACTTCCTTTGCTTCTCGAGACAAAACCTACCTCATGCTTTTCCGTATTTGGCAGAATGCTTTGATGGACCAGGTTGGTATATTACCTTATACTACTTTCTGTGTGTTTGGATGTGTGTGTGTGTGTGTGTGTGTGTGTGTGTGTGTGTGTGTATGTGTATGTGTGTGTGTGTGTGTGTGTGTGTGTGTGTGTGTGTGTACATGTCTTTTTTATAGTTTGCATGCTATTTTTTGCCTTAACATAAATCCACTACTTGACGGCAGGTGGAATCACAAGGGACACCAGGCCATGACCAGCTTCCACACACTGCACACCCTCACTAGTATGTTTCCATCAATCACCTAGAAGTGCTCTGACTTGACCTCTTGCTAAGCTATACATTTTTTTCCTTATTTTTACAATTTAAAGCCTCTGTGTCTGATATTCATCCTGCTTTTTTTTACAGCTAACTAATGGCTGGCTAGTATATATATATATATATATATATATATATATATATATATATATATATATATATATATATATATATATATATATATATATAATTAACTCACTTGGGATACCATTTTTCTTATACAATGTTCAGCTCTTTATTTGAACGGAAAAAAGCTGAAAACAAGAGCAGCAAAGGGTAGTTTTCATGAAATGAGATTAGAAATAGATGTAATAGAAGTTGTTTCATATAGATAGTCATAAATGATAAGAATGTTGGAACAGATAAAAAAGTTCCAATATTAGGCTATAAACATTGCTTTAAGGAGACAAAAATGAGGCACTGGTTGGGTAAGGGAACTTATTTAGTCAAGGAAAAAGATAGAGGTGATGGACATCAAGGACTTATGGACAATTTCAAGTACAATATGGTTTCATAGATGAGGAATGAGAGGATCAGAGATATGTGGAAACTGCATATCTTGTTAGAGAGAGAACAGACCAGTAAGGACTGAAGCAATATGTTCATTTGATAATGCATAGAATATAACTAGGTAAGAGGGTAAGGAGATGGGGGAAAGGATCAAGGAAATTTGAGTCACAGAAGCCTGAGCATCCAAGAAAATGATGATTATACCACAATATGTACTTGACAGTCTGTAGATTACAAACCACCCCAAAATGCTTCCTTGTCTCTGTTAGTAGCACAATGTACATTTTGCAGCATGCTAATATTACTTTGTTACAAAACACTTCTATGTCCCCGTTGTATAAAGAAATTTTTCACTAGATAATTGTCGAAAGAGCTTTGTTCCGTCCTCCTTTTGAGAATATTTCAGATCTGAGTTAGGCATGTGTCATTACATGGTGCATATTCAAGTGCAAAACATTAGCACAACACAAGAATTGCTTTCACAGCATAAAAAGAAAAAAATGAAGAGATCGGATGCTGGGTATTATTACATGAAATAATGCTGGTGTACCTGTACTACTCATAACTCAAGTTTTTGCTCACAAGTCAAGGCAGGAAATTTAAAAATTGACTGAATGACAACTCGTATTTCCAAATACTCATTAGTCAAGGTGCTCATAATCTGAGGTTTCAGTGTATATTTGTGTCTATATATATATGAGCTGCTTGTCAGCGTATCATAGTAATACGTACTTTAAATCACTGTTCCCTGCCTCCCATAGCAGATGTTGTGGTTATTTCCATAGCACTTAAAATAGATATCACATTAGTACATATCTTTACATTCTTCAGACTCCAACAGAGAATTAGGGGTATTCAGGAGAATGTCTCTTATCAATGGATTGGATTTACTCATTTGGGTAAACTGTATGTTTTTTCTACTTTCCTTTCTCATGTTGGAAATATTACTTACTTGCTACTAAAAGTGTTGCAGTCTTAAGTGGTTTTCCATATGAGGCTTTAAAGCATGGCTCAGTTTTCACATTATATTTGTTTCAGTTTTCCCTGCTTAATTCAAGACAGTGGAAAAGTAATGGTTGATAATCTATATGCTTACATAAACTGCTTATCTGTTGAGTTTACATTTGTCATTCAAGTTCCATTACATATTTTTGCTTTACTGCCATAACAGCAAATGAGTGCAACAGAGTTGTGGCAGTGGGTCCACTCCAGCTATGGGGATGAACTTGGCCTGACCAGTGATGATGATGACTATGTTGCTCCATCCACTGAGGATGATGCCAAGACCAACACCATCATGCATGGCACTGACCGCTCTTGTGATGCACCCAGCTTGAACCCGGCCCACAAACTCTTCAGCGTGGACTCCATAGAGGTAAGTCTCATTGCTGATTCAATACAACAGTAACATTGGTTTGCAGCAGTCTACAGAAATTATCACAATTCTCTCTCTCTCTCTCTCTCTCTCTCTCTCTCTCTCTCTCTCTCCCTCTCTCTCTCTCTCTCTCTCTCTCTTCTAACACTTCGTAGGCATAAAAATTATCAGAGAGAGAGAGAGAGAGAGAGAGAGAGAGAGAGAGTGATTATCTAGACACACAGAAATAGACATAGAAATAGAGAAAAAGAGTACAATTTAGCAGGTGTGAGAGGCAATGAGGCATGTAGTGTTAGTCTCCCTGCCTCTCCCTCCCCCCTTGCCTGTTTTCCTCCCTGCCACCCTCTCCCTTCCTCCTAGCCTCCCTGCCACCCTCCCCCTCTCCTAGCCTCCCTGTCATCCCCCCCTCCTAACCTCCCTGCCACTATCCCCTTCCCTCCTAACCTCCCTGCCACCCTCCCCTCCCTCTCCTAACCTCCCTGCCACCCTCCCTTTCCTAACCTCCCTGCCACCCTCCCCCTTCCCTCCCTCCCTTCTTCCTCCCTCCCTGCCACCCTCTCCTAACCTCCCTGCCACCCTCCCTTCCCTTCCTGACCTCCCTGCCACCCTCCCCCAATGCCTCCCTTCCTCCCTGCCTGCTCGGACACACACATCAGGTTTCGCTCGGAGTGTCGAAGCACCGCTAAGTGAGGCGGTGGTGGTGGTGGTAGTGGTGGTGGTGGTGGTGGTGGCGGTGGTGATGGTGGTGGTGGTCGACTTACGGTCACTCTTGGCAACGTCTCCGGCCAAACTTGATCTGGATGCAAAACTGTCATATTCATTATCTCTTGTTGTAAGTTCATATTTTTTAACGCGTTCATGTTTTTTTTTTTTTTTTTTTTTTTTCTTAAGAGTTCACAGATAATTATTTAGTTTTTATTATTTGCATGTGAACCGTTACCCGGAGTGGATGTCCAATATTTATTCGGACCGGGATTCGAACCCAGGCACATGTTGTTACAGGAAATTATTATTGATGTTAGTATTACTGATGTTTGTGTTACTGATACTACTGCTACTACTACTACTACTACTACTACTACTACTACTACTACTACTACTACTACTACTACTACTACTACTACTGGACCAAATACCTTCCATAATAAAGTGTTCGGAAATATTATCACCAGAACTATTAAAAAAAGGAAAAAACTTAATACTATTCACTACAGCCTATTAAAAAGTAATAAATAAAAGCGTGTTCAGAAAATAATATCACTAAAAACAATATAGAAAAGGAAAAATCTCACTACAATTCACTACAGTGTTAAAAAGTAATAAATAAAAACGTGTTCAGAAAAAATATCACCAGAACTATAAGAAAAAAATTTAAAAATCTCACTACAATTCACTACAGTGTTAAAAAGTAATAAATAAAAACGTTTTCAGAATATTATCACCAAAAACCATAAAGAAAAATAAAAAAAACACTACTATTCCCTACATTCTATTAAAAAGTAACCCATAATAGCGTGATCAGAAAATAATATTCATCAAAACTATAAGAAAAACATAAAGAAACTCACTACTATTCCCTACAGTCTGTTAAAAAGTAGTCAAAGTGAGACGACTGAGAATTTAGAGACACAATAATATATATATCTTCCCTTAACACCATTTCTTTTCCTTCTCTCTGTCCTCGTTTCTTTCAGTGTGGCATTTCATTTCTCCCCACCACCAGACGGTCAAGGGTGAACCAGGGAGAGGGAAGGGAGAAGGGAGGACATCCAGAGAGAGAGAGGGAGAGGGTGTCTGGTCTCGAACTATCATCATCATCATCATCATTATCATTATTATTATTATCTGACTGTATATATTTCTTTCTCAGTCTTGCATCACATAAAAACAACTTTGATATGATAAAAGATGTCAGCAGAGAGAGAG